>CACRXP010001285.1:1684-31079 GCA_902702965.1 Spirometra erinaceieuropaei
ACTCCATTTCGCTTCATTCTGTCTACCACACAAGCTCGTTAAGGGTCCTGGATTGAAATGCTGCCAAAAGACACGATAAATTGGTCCCCGAGGTTAGGTTGATTAAAGTGAGGTTCCCAGCAGCAGTAGCCAAATCATGCGCTAATCAGCATCCAAGGCCCACAATGTGATGGGACACATGGTTGAGGTTGTCGTTCACGACAGATGAACTATCGGTGGTTGTCGTGGTGAGGTGGGCAGTGGTACTGAGTGCCTTGCGCGAGGGAAAGCTTGAGACGTTGGGTTGCTATTGCATTGGATCCTCATATGTTCATCGACACTGATACGTGGGCGGACAGGCCGTTGATGTGGCGCTCGCGATAGAAGGGGTTGGGTGTTTCAGCTGTTGGTCTACGGCATGATACAGGGAAGCTGCTCGTTTTGTAAAGGCACAGAAAATCCGACTAAATTTGGAATGGCTGCCCAAGACATTGCGGCGGTTCTCCAGGACCGCTGATATTAAGTTAAGCCCATGCTAGGGAGTTTTCTTGGCCTCCCCCTCGTGTCTTCTTTGATTTCCTTCTCTGCGAGTACACCTAGCCGCATGGCCGAGAAATAGTCGGTTCGGTGATCCCTTATGTCATCCATCTTCGTGACATGGCCGATCCAACGCAGTTATAGTTTTCTCAGCCTGGCGTGGATCTAGAGTATTCCGGCTCGCTCCAAGTCCTCTGTGTCTTAGACCATGCCTATTTACCTGAGTATTAGTATTTTTCATAGGTAATGGGCGCTCGAGTTGATTATTCTTGAATGTGCTTCATGTGTTGGATGCTGAGCAGTTATCGGTCTGTTGATGCTTATTCCTGCCTCCTTCCCACCCTATCTATCCAAATTCAATTCTCGGATGTAGGGGAGGAGAACGCAATCATGATTCACCTCACACGTTACCATCAATAATTCAAACAGTACCCCATTGTCCTTAATGCGAGGCGCCACGCTATTTAGGATTTCAGGATGATTTGCCGGAGTCCGTCACATGTTTGAAGTTATTCCCTTTCCACTTCTTCACACACACTTCCACTGAGTGTACCAAATAGGGATTTCGAAGGGATGCACCCGCCTTCCTCAAATAAATTGAACTGCTCCTGCTCAAGTTTCTTAGCCTAGCGTTCCAAATTCTCAACTGGAGCCAGCGTAAGGAACAGTCACAGATAAGTATGATTGAGGGGCGACGCGTGTAGTTCATATACATAGTGTTAGATGCAATGGTGACTTGCTAGCCTACAGCCCAAAATCTTTAGTGACTGAAAATTAATCGCCGCTCTGAATTCTTGGCAATAATTTGTACTCCAAAATTTGACGATCAGTGAAACTGTCGATAGTTCGCGCCTGTTGTGACCAAGCGGTGTACGTGTGTAGTCTGAGCGCTTTCATAGTTACGGAAAATCGTATATTGGAAGAAGAAAAAAAAGAAGAAGAAGAAGAAGAAGAGGACGGAAGGCACTGGAATGAGGGGTTTAATGTATACGGAAAACTTGGCTTGTCCTCTCAGGCGGAAGTGGCCACTGGCAATGCCAGGAATGGTGTTGACTGTGTCCAGCCATGCCTGAGAGTCCTTGGAACATTAGTGGTATTCGCTTTTAATAGGCTCGTGGGCCAAGTTCAAGCAGTGGCCAGTCGGTGTGTGCAGCATTTGCCAAGGGATGGTGTCACAGTGGCTAAGGTTGTGGTTGTAGGATGCGGTGCTTTCAAGTGGCCTCATGGGCAGCTGCGGCAGTGCGGACGCGGGCATTCCGAGCAGTCGGTCGAGTACCTTCTGGTCGGCGCGCCTGGAACGGCTCATTGCAAAGGGTGACTGACCTCAAGGCAGCGTGTTCTTAAACAATTACGCCAGACCAGTCATTATGGCTGCCCCCTACATGCCTTCCCACATAATTACTTACTCTGCTTAGGCAAATATTGACGACAGAATGTGCGGTCGGGAGTTCGTTCTACTTGTTGCTTGACCGTCAGCTGAAGGAACAGGAATCAAGTTGTTCGTTGCATGCGACACCTCACTTGCTATCATGTTGTGCACATTCGACTCAACGAACCGCCCATTAATTTGCTTGCATTCAAGGTCTCGTGAGGGAAAAACCTTTAGAGAAGGTAGGAACAGAGGAACTGTTCGGCGAAATGTCAATTAGGTATTCAGGTAATGTGAGTGAACTGGCTTGACGACTTAATTAAACTTCGCTATATATCATTTCTAGGCGCGGAATCCTCTGTTTTTTTCTAATCTCCTTAACACATTCTGATTAACGAAACATACTCAACGATTTCCTCCTCACAGGAGAAAAGCCGTAAGATCCACAACGGAGGTGCCCTGCCGCCACATCCTTTTAAAATGTTTAGAAATTTCTTTCGTATACTGGGGGGCGGGGGGGACATTGTGCCCCATTATTACAGCCGAAATGATGTTCGGCACGGGTGATTGTTCAATGGATGTTTGGTCTATAGATTTAATGATCGATTGCAGCAAAGGCGGACGTCAAGCTTAGCGATAGTTTCCTCTTAAGAGAGCCTGCTTATAACGTCGTTGACGGTCGTGCAGTGACGACTGGTAATGCAGCTGTGCGACTCGGTTCTGCGTGCCAGGATTTGCACTTATTCTGACAAAATGGATTCCCATCAGAATTGTTTAACGGTTCAGTCATCTTATTTTGGGATTTTAGACCGGTTTGGTTACCTCGAAGATGTTGTTCATTTCTTTGCGGTCCAAATATTTTCTGGCCTTAATAGCCGTCCAGGTATTCTGTACTCTTTACAGTCCTCTCTGCATTAGGCTTCGATATCGACAACGCGAAGGAGGTCAATTTCGTTGCGATCTGCATATCTATTCAGCTTGCATAGCCATCTGGTAGTTCTGCACATTTTTCAAACCCAGCTGTACTGGGATTCGACACGGTTGTATGCGGCTTTGTCGGTGATGTTGTTGTGGACGGTGTGCAGCATGTGCAGTCTGTTATTTGTCGGAGTTCACTGCGTGTATTGCTACGGCACTGACATCAGACATCAGACAAAGGGCGTCTATCAAACCTCCTGTTATCCTCTCCCCAACCTCTTGCAAAAAATGACACTGCTAAAATTTGGACTAGCATTCAACCCAGGCCTCCGGCCTCTTTCATCTTCTGTTCACGACCTCAGGTCTACCCGTGCATGTCCTCCAGGTCGTCTGGTCAGACATTGTGTTTTTTCCAGAAAGTCTACCTAATATTATTCTCTGTTCCTCCTTTAAATGGCTATTACAACTATTTTACTTGGTGCTATTTGTGGATGCCCTCCTCTGCCTGCCTAAAACAACTTTGAAGCGATTTACATTAATAGGTTTCGTAGGTCTTAAAGTTTATGCACTTTGCCCCCGTGAAAAAAGAGTGTAATTAAATGTAAGTGAACCTCAAGTATTAATAATAATAATAATAATAATAATAATAATAATATCAATTGTCAAATAACAATGGCATACAACAGACCACAGGACAGTTGCGAGGATTCACGCGCAGTCTTAGGTCCAAACGTCTAACGTGCGCGAATGCGATTATGTGACGATCAACGATCGTGTGGATCACACATGACTACCGTGTAAGCAAAGTCTTCGCCTTAGTGAAGCGAATTACATTTGTTGGGCCCTCTATAAAGTCAATAATCAACTTCAGTGAGGACGAAAGGTAAAGGTAAGGGATAGTTTTCTCTTAAGAAAGCCTGCTACTGACGTCGTCGGAGAACGTTCAGGGCCGACTGAAAGCGCCGCTGTGGGACTCGGTTCTGCATGTCAAAATTTGCGATTCCTCCGAGAACATTGTTTTTCCGTTGGAATTGTTAGAGGTGCAGTCCTATAGGTTGGTGAAAACGAAGACGAAATTGAATTTCTGGTTGATCAAATATGTCCAAATCTATCCAGTTATTCTGCGTCTCCCTTCTATATTTGGATTCGGCATCATCTATATGCTGCTATGATTGCGATGTATTTGGGTATGGTGTGGATCATGTGCAGTCAGTTCTTTGTCGGAGAGCTGAGTAAGCATTGTCCTGTAGCATGAAATGTCCTGCCTACTGATGTTGTATTACGGCAGGGGGCATTCATCGATCTTTGGACTCTCCTTCTGTGTGGATCCATCTAAGTTTATACTCTACGTGTTTCAAGCTTCCTAAATTCCAGCCCCCCATTCTCTCACATAACTCGTCACCCAAAACGTTACATATTAATAGCACTTACAAAGAGCGAGCAACCGTTCAATTTTTCGACTAGATGGCAGTTGCCTGCCTTTCGCATACAATTATGCACAAAATATCTTTATCAGCTTTCCACTTATCGATGCTTTACTTAGGCGATTTCAAACCAATTGTGAGTTCAAAGGCGGTTGCCTATACTTCCTTCATAAAACTGAACTGAACTGACATCACACGTCAGTTAAATTACATCTATCAACCTCCTGGTTATCCCACCATCACTTACAAAAAATTAAATCGCCAGAATTTAGACTGGCACTCATCCCAAGCATCTGGTGTCTTTCATCTTTCATTCATGTTTTGTCAATCATCCTTACAGAATACATTGACCTTTTTCCAGCAGCAGCATCAGCAGTTCTGATCATGATCCTTAGCATCTCGTTTAAAGGGCTTATTGTAATTTGCTGACTAGGTGCCATTTGCCGCTGCCGTTATCTGCCTGCTTACAACCCCGATAAAATGTTTTATATCGATAGGCCTGGTGGGTCTTCAAAGTCATGCAGTCCGCCATCATGTGCAAAAAATGTGGAAATGGTATAAAATTAAACTCGAAAATCTTACTTGCCACGCGAGAGTGACATGCACTTTACAGCAGGATTACATTGACAATGTCTGAGCGATCATGGATCAGAGCGTTTACAGTACACGGATGCAGTTATGTGACTGTCTAGAGAATCACACATTATTGCTATGTAGGCAGGGTATTAGCCCTAGGGAATCGCATTTGCCGACACCCAGCGGAATATAATTTCCGGAAATGAGTAGGTGCCACGGTTGCCATTTGTATTAGCGGAGATACAGTGGAGATTGCGTCCACTTGATCCGGAAGTTACCGTCCGATGTGTACTTTACAAATAAACTCCTTATTGCAAAGACGAATAGCATTGTGTGCAATCACTAAACGTTACTTAGACTACAGTACAACAGCTTGAGTCAGCGCCCGGTAACCTGATAATCTTGGCACAATTATGCGGTTGTGAATCCCACATAGACTAAGGAATTCTGATAAAAAATATTCACTAATATCTAACCAGAATGGCTCTTGGAAATTGTAGTTGGTCTAATGTTCTTGCCATTGCGCTCAAGAACATGGCTATTACCTCCTGAGTCGCTCGAACTGCACTCAGTAACGTGCGACGAATCGCTGGTTTAAGAGTTGTCTAAAAATGGAAGGGCGTTGTTACCTGTTGCGACATTCCTGACGCATACTTCTGTCTTTCTGTCACAATGATTTGAGAAACTTTCTTCACCAATTGACTTGCTTGTAATTAAGGAGCACCTATCCATCGCAATCGTAGACAACAGTCATATGGCTCACATTGTCTAACCATCTGTCGCCGGACGAAACTGTGTTTGATGCAGGTCCAATCATTCACAACACCATTATTCAAAAATATCCATTGTCGCAGTATGTAACCTGACCGTCGTCAACTCAGGCAACGCGTTTATCACTAGTAGTTTTTAGTTTAATCCACATCCCTAGCTGCGTCCGCCCCACCAGCTTTCTGGCATATACTGCAATGACGCGCAATTATAGTTTAGTCAAAAATTACTATAACAAAGAAACCTAGATGCGATAAGGGCTTCCGTATTACTTTATCCCACTTACGATCTTTATGAGTCATCGGATACTTTGACTGCGTCGATGTCACCGTGGTCAGTCATTTGATTTTTGCTGGTCTTAAGCATATGCTTAACATTTCAAGTGCATACTTGTTGTTTACTAACTCTATTGGCGTACAATATGACAAACTTTGATTTTCAGAAGTTCCATGGAAAATGAATATGCTGACCCTAATATCCAACCTGCTGACCGCCATGATGTCAATGTACGCATTGGATTTATTGATAGGTCAGTGTTTAGTATGTGATTAGCTTTCTTCTAAAACGATTTGGGATGGTCATTATTAAAAAGTAAAATTAAGCAATATGCAGTGAGGCGGTAACAGCAGTACATTTTTCATGTTCCACACTTTCAGGGCGGACTTTTTTAAGCAATTGATGTGCATTTCATACTTGGTATTTCAGCGTGCTAGGATAAGAACCCAAAGTGCGAGCATATGCAAACGCCTATTCTGGGACCGCCCCACACCAGCACTAACCAATAACAATGGCAAGATTTGGCAAAGAATAACTGACTGGTTCCACAATCTATATAAGTCGATGATGGAATCTCGGTGAACGTCAAGGCACTATGCAGAAATGCATATGCGCGTATATCACCTTGCTACTTTGCGTAATCACGAAAGCCCGGTCTAACGGTAAGTACACTTGATGCGAATTAGTCAAAAGTCGTTGATTATGTTAGTGCCTTAAGTGGCTCACGAAATTAAATTTGCGTTTTCCCTCCAGTCTCTATTTTACTTGCACAAAAACAAAAATTCTGAATCCTCTTCAAAATACTTTGCCAAAACCTGATTGCAACCAACCAATACTTTGTTTTACTAAGACCGCAGACTTTGTCCGCGTAACAGAACAATAATCGATCTGGCCTACGTCGTGATGCATTTACTAAAACCAGTCGATGCTCTGGTCGTTGAAAGGTGGTACACCCATGATGTGCGAACGCGCATACACTTTAAAATTTACGCCAAACCGACCGCTACTGATTGCTTCGTAAAACGACTCATGGGCGAACAGAAAGCTATGCAGTGTGAATGCAATGTGAACTTTCCTTCTATGACAATGTCCATTAGTTTTATGGTCAGTTCATAAATTTTGCCTTTACAAATATGCATTTGATTAATCTGACTAAATGTCAAACAACCAATGTTCTAACTTAAGCATCTAGAACATTGCCAAGCCCTGAATACTACCAGCATGACTTTTAGAGACATGTGGCCATGACTGGTAACTTTCACTGGATGTCATACTCGCCTGATAACTATACGCTCCAGGATGTCTCTGCAACCGTAACAGTCGATATGACGTTTGCAAGCGAAGGAAACCAAACGGCCGACTTGATTCTTCTCTTACCTCTCAACTTTTACCATGCCTCCAACTTTCGTCCAGCTCTGTCGACATTTAGCCAGACGAGCATATTTCGCTCAGTTTGGACCAGGCGCACTCTGGAGGATGTCCAGGACCATCTACACAGAGCATTCCTATCAACCACACCCTTGTATTGCTACCATTGAATACTGATTGGAATGCCATTTCTATAGAAGTGAATAGGCACTTTGCCGATGAGCAGAAGCGAAGTCCTCGTAGTTTTTGTATGCGATCATATAATTTGGTCGGGCTTTATACGAAAATAAACTATTAAAATGTTTTAAATTCTATTAAACAGATCAAAGTGCGTATTAAGCAGTATTAGCCATCGCAGCGCAGTGGGTGCTAATAAACAGGAACACTCGAAGATAATTTCACGACTAAAGAACACTATCTGTGAAAATGCTTATTAATATCGTGTGACGCTAATTAAGCGTCCATTTTTGGTGCGGTGTTGAAAAAATGCTGTGAAACACCGTAGAGAATGCAAATATGCATGATCGTATGTGCCCATTTCAGAATGCATATCAGCTTGAGGCGGGGAGTTGAGAGATGGAAACTGGAAGTTCCTAATTGTTCTTTTTTGAGGGTTTTTTTTAAAGTCTTCCAGTACGCCTGACTCCCTGCAGCAAACAAGTCCGAAAAAGGGTTCTGATGCTCAGACATTGAGGTGATGCTCAGACATTTTGCTCTGCCTTTCACTCACAGAGGACTGTTGGCATTTTTTCACCATCAGTTCACAGTACGTCAAATTAGGTCCTTAGTAATGCCACTCAAGCACACTGCTTCGGTTACATAAGAACTGATAGGACTGGCAACAATGACCTATTCTGATAACAACTGAATGCATCACATCTATTTCTACCTACTAGAAAATGCCTGATTTTCAATATGCTTGCGCTTGCGGTTAAGGCGGGAACAGGGTTACTGTCAGGATGAAGTCTAGAGTGCGGTCTAGTTTAAAGGTTATGATAGGGATTGTGCTGTCTGTTTTGACATCTCGTTGAAGACATAAAACGAAACTTTATCAGAAATGTGAATTTTCTAATGGATTACAGTAGATTTCGTTAAATAAAGTATCACCCGTTTTTTCTTCCGAAATCTCCTGTTAACATCCTCTAATCCTCCTATCCCCAGCCCCATCCACTCCTCATTGCCTAGCGTGCGCATAGATCACACACCACACCGACAATCGATCCAGAATCTCCCAACCTACCCTACCCACTCATAGGTCGAACGATCACATCACGATTCGGTTTGTTCAGTCATTTTTGAATCAAACGTACAAATACTGGTGAACCAGTGTCTGAAGCACTCACCTACATCGCACTCCATCGTTCCCCTCCACGTGTGGCTCATCTGGGCATGTAAGGACCGAGCATTCTGTCCTCTTGTGTGTAAGAGTGTGTGTATGTGCGTGTGTGTGTGTAATCCTAGTGTGTGGATTTTAAGATCAGGTTGTGTGTGTGAATCTCGCAGACGTGCTTCCTAACTTTGACAGTCACTGCGCCCATCCCTCCCCCGCCAGAAATCTGCCCCACTCCATCAGTGACCTGGGGCCTGAAAATGGAAATAGAGGTTGACTTCTCACCAATTGTTTCTCACTTTTATCATTTTGACGTGCTCTAAGCCATCATAGTGCACTAAAAACCGCAGCTTGCAATTTTGCCATCTGCCGGAATAACTCGGACCTGGTCAAGTGTGCTTTGTGAACTAGGGTGTTTGGTGATACGGCTATGCGATGGTTTCGCCGTGCTAGCCAACTGTCCCGACTCCCGCCTGTGGGTTGAATTAATTTTTCGTTCAGCTAAGTGTAGGTGGGGTAGACGGGGGGTGCGGCAGATGCTGCAACCGCACCTGCTCTCCCCCGGCTGTGAGGCACACAGTGTGTTAGACTGCGCGTAAACGTAAGTAGGAAAGCCGATGTAGGATCCCCGTTTGAGATAAATGGATTTTCAGCACTGTATGGGAGATTGTTGTGGCTAGATTAATTGTTCAATAATCGTCCGAAGTAAGGTATATACTTTTGCCACAGTACGTGTAAAGAATCCTATAATATCCTAATACTAACCCTATCCCTAACCAATTATATGAAAAACGAACAGCTGGTTATCCAATATCAACCAGCACTCAAAGCGCGCTGTAGGCCCGCAGTAATTGGAAAAAAAGCAAAGGCTACTTCTGATCTCAAACTCTTCATTTCGCTCACCGCTAAGACTACACATAAACCAAAAGATGTAGAAAATTTGGTCAGGTTGGAACCTCACATTTCTCCCTTTTTACCACAACCCAACCCTAATAATAAACCCTATTCTCAACCTAACACTAATAATTACCTCAACCCTAATTTTAAATGCTAGTTCTGACCTTTAATGCCTAATACAAATCCTTAAACCTAAATCCGAGTTGTACCCCAAATCGATTTATCCCACCCCAATCTTTAAGTCATGATTATTGCCTTCAAACATAACACTAACCCTATTCGACAGTGGGTATGATATTCCCGAACTCCGCCGAAAGCGGGCTGTCATTTAAGCAGTCGGCCATGACGTAATTGTTGAAATAATGTGAGGAAATTCCGTAGGATAAGGAGACAGATGTGTACACCTGTGGACGTCCGGATAATTCAAGGAGGTATATTTACTTGAGGCGATTAGATTCGGTCGTTTTCCGATTCCACTGACCTGAATTCAAAGCCAGGTGTTTGTATGATGTCTTCATCGTCATCAAATCGGGTCAGGTGCTCGCATTTAAGAGCGTCTCAGTGTAGTATTACCGGGCTTACATTTTAAGATGGAGGAGGAAGGTATGAACGAGACGCATACTGGAGGATGTCCAAAAGACGCTCAGTGAAGCATTCTCAACCACCAGGCTCATGTATGTCTACCATTAGAGCCTAATTTAGATGCTGCATCCATAGAACTGAATGCGTGCAGAACCGGTATTTGCATGTGAACTGACATCGTGCCGAGAAATAAATCACTAACAGAATTTACGTTCTGCTGAGTGGCTTACGTTATGTGCTACACACCGAAAGTGCATATACCAGTTTGTTGTTTTGCGTAATGACACAAGTCAAGTCTAACCCCTGCCCTCAGGCGAATGTAAGAGTACTTGAGAAATCACGTGTGTACTGCTTTGAGTGGAATACATGCTTCTGCTCAGTGGCGCCCAAGTCAACCAACGAATTTGAGGAAATTCAGCTGCTGGGGGAAACTGAACAAAAAGGCACTGAAAAGTTCGCGTGGAAACGTTCCGGCGACGTTATTGAGGTGCCCTAGGAGATGCAGTATGTCAACTAAGCAGATAAATCAACCTATGCCCTAATGGATAATTTTGGGAGGTATGTGAGATTGAAGCGTGGATTTTGGAAATCAGCAGCAGACATTTAGAGGGAGATTTCTTTACAAACACCCCTGTTCGCCTAATTCTCCCCAGCAAACAACTTCGTGAAGAGTCATGGCTTTAAATGCTGCCAAAAGACGCGATTACTTGGCCCTCGCGGTTAGTCATATGTTGGTATTTGGTGGACGAGCCCAAGGACTGTGTATGAGGCTCGACGGCCATCTTCTAACGTGGGACTCCAACCGAGGTGGGATCGGGGCCTAAACATGTGCACGCGTAGACAGGCTGTTTAGACCTGAACCGGTTTTCATTTGCGCTGACTCTGTCTTGACGCGGGGCCGAGGTGGATAAGGGAGAGAAACGTGCGACATCAGTTACCTGAGGTCCCTATCAACAGTAGCTAAATCGGACACAAGACATCACCCAGGGCTCCCAATGCGGTTGAGGCTATCGTTCACGACAGTTGAACTATCAGTGGTTGTCGTGGTTGTGATAGTGACGTGGGCAATTATACTGAGTGCCTTGCATGAGGGAAAGCATGAGACGTCGTCCTGTTATTGCATCGGGTCGGCATATGTAGGACTACACTGCCACTTAGGCGGACAGGCGGTTGATGTGGTGTTCGCAATAGGGGGTGTTGGATGTTGTAGTTATTGGTCCACGTCACGATACAAACAACCCTCTCCATTCGTTTAGGCATCGAAAATCTGATTGATTTTGAAAATTTCTATGCGCGTTATTACGGCGGACATCCCGGCCTGCCGATGCTGAGCCAATGTCTCCCTGAAATCCAGTCTGATTTGGAGGTACTTGAAGGAAATCTTCATGGCATACCCATAGTGTCTTCTCTGTATTCCTTGTCTGTGAGTACACCTAGCCGCCCAGCTGTGAAATAGTCGGTTAGGTGGTCCCTCTTCGTCATCCACATTCGAGACATGGCCGATCCAACGCAGTTTTAGGTGCATCCGAATGTCATTCTAGGTTACTCGGAGCAGCTTGTTGCCCAGTTTGCAAACTGACGCAAAGTTCTGTGATAACGCAGCGCTCAAATACGATTTGCAGATTTCGCGGTTATTTTCAGGAAGACGCCAGACACTTTGCAGTTCGTTTATGACTTATTGGTGAGAACGCATGCCCGTAGTGTCTGAGCGGATTCGTGCCGAGCCATTTTGGGCCTCGGTTATAAAAAACACTGAATGCAAACGGCAGTTGTTTATGATTGGGAAGTTGGATTTCAATTTCAGGACATAGAACAGTCCTTCATGTTCCAATGATGATCTAACGGTTGACGTGCTCAATACGTCCATCAGACTCAACCTCATCATGCGCCACACTTCCACCTAGTATTTCCTCATATATATCTACTCTGTTGGTCATAGAGAAATCTTTCAGGGTACATTTATCAGGTGAAATCCCTGAAAACAGTCATATTTTCCATATCTGCACGCCGTTCGGCGGCGAAATAAATTGAGATTAGAACAGGCCAGGGGATTTCTAGGGAATTGATGTGCATTTTACGCTTGCTATTTCAACGCCATTATGCGAACCTTCAAAGTGGGTGCATATACAAAGGCGTACTCCGTGACTGCCCTACATTAGCGCTAACCAATGATAATGGAGGAATTTGAAGGAGTGTAAGTGACTGATGCTGCAATCTGTTTAAGCCCACGACAACATTTCGGTTAAAGTCAAGGCACCATAAAGGAATGTGTCTGCGCGTATGTCAGCCTGCTACTTTGCGTAATCACGCAAGCAGCGTCTAACAGTAAGTATTCTTATCGTCAGCTAGTCAAGAGACGTTTATTATGTTTATACCTACAACTTGTCAATAAAGGAAAATTTGGGACTTTGAATTTGCAATCTTTCCGAGTTTGCGTTCACCATACGATATTCATTTATCATGCAGAAAGATAGAAATGCTGAATTCTTTTCCAGATACCTGCGTAAACCTCATTGCAACTAACAAATCATTTGTATTTGTAAGACTCAAGACTTTGCCCGCGTAACGGAACCGCAATTGATCTGTCCTTCGTCGCGACGCATTTATTAGGGCAAGCCGATGTTCCGGTTATTGAAAGGAGGTACAGCTCCGACGTGCGAGCGCAGATACATTTTAAAGTCGACGACAAACCGACTGCAACAGATTGCTTTGTAAAACGAGTCATGAGCGAACAGAAAGCTATGCAGTGTAAATGCAATGTGATCTTTCCTTCTATATCAATGTCCATTAGTTTTATGGTCAGTTCACCAATTTTGCCTCAATTAATTATGCATTTGGTTAATCTGGATGAATTTCAAACAACCAATGTTCTAACTTACGCATCTACAATTTTGCCAAACCCTGAATACTATCAGCACGATTTTTAGAGGTATGTGACCACGACTGGTAGATATCAGTGGCTGTCATACTCGCTTGACACCTATACTCTCCAGGATGTCCCTTCAACCGTGACAGTCGATGTGACGTTTGCGAGCAAAGAAAACCAACGGACCGGCTTGATTCTTCTGTCAGCTCTCAACTTTTACCATGCCTCCAACCTCCGTCCAGACTTGTCGACATTTGGCCAGACGAGCATATTTCGCTCAATATGGACCAGACGCGCTCTGGAGGATGCCCATGACCATCTGCACGCAGTATTCTTCTTTGTCATGCCCAAGTACTGCTACCATTAATTACTGATTGGAATGCCATTTCCACAGAATTGAACATATGTAGGTTGCCGATGACATTGAATTTGAAAGGAAATCATCGGAGTTTGTGGTTATGCTCATAAAATGTTGAAATAATAAATTATTAAATCGTGTTAAATCCTCATACGCAATCCAAGTGACTTATCACACAACGTGAGCACGTGGAATCATCGGAGCGTAATGTGTGCTATTGCGCAGGGACACTCTGGCAACTGGAAAGAATTGTACGGCCAAAGTACACTGTATGCAAAAATACTGACGCCTTTTTTGTGACGCTGGATAAGCGCCTAATCTCTGTGTAGTTTAGAAATAATGCCGTCAAATACTGTAGACTAAACAGGATTGTTTGTGGCTGGTGAATCATTCCAGGAGAAAAGTTAGTCTAAGGCGCCGATTTTGGGGATGGTCAAAGGAAGTTTGTAATTTTTGAGTGATTCCCTTTAAATCATGCCAGTGTTCCTAATTCTCCTCTGCAAATAAGCCCGATAAAGGGCTGTGAAACCGTTCATCGAGGTGTCGGGCAGATAGCATGCTCTGCATTTTACTCGTAGAGGACTGTTGACATTTTTCCCCCATCAGTTCACAGAACATCAAATTGGATTTTTAGCAATATCAGTCGAGCCTATCTGTGAAAATACTGATGAATATCGTGTGACGCTAATTAAGCGCCCCGTTTTGGTGCAGTATTGAAATAATGCTGTGAAACACTGTAGACAAAGCTAATATTCATAATCGTATGTGTTTATTTCAGGAGGCACATTAGGTTGAGGCGGGGATTTGAGATATTGAAAATGAAAGTTACTAATTGTACCCTTTTAAGGGAATTCCTTTAGTGACTTCCAGCAAGCCTTATTCTCCGCAACAAACTAGCCCTTAAAAGGGTTGTGAAATCGTTCATCGACGTGATGGTCAGATAGCATGGTCTGCTTTTAACTCACAGGAGAATTTTTGCATTTTTTCACTATTATTTTAACAGTTCGGCTTGAGATTATTGTAAGGTAAGATGTTTTAAATAGAATTCGGTAACCATTATTTGATAAGCACAAAGGCACATTCTAACGTCAGTTTTCGCACATGTACCTCTCATCACCCCGATTGTGTGGTCTATTCCGACATCTGGTTAAAGCAAGAAAACGAAACTATGACAGAAACGTGAGTATCTTAAGGAATTACAACATATTTCATTAATTAAATTATCATCTGCTCTATTCATAAATCCCTTATTAACATCCACTAACACTCCTATCCCCAGCCTTCTTCAGTCCTCATCGTCCAGCGAACGCAGCTCCAGCAGCACCACATCGACAACCGCCCCAGCATCTTCCAGCCTACCCTGCCCAGACATTCGCCGCACGCCCATCCCACGTATAGGTCTGGTCAGTCACTTTCGAATCCATCGTAAAAGGACTGGCAAACCAGGGTCTGGAGCACCGGCCTACACCCGACGTCATTGCTTCCTTCTGCACGTGACTCAGCCACCACATGTGAGAACCCAACATTCTACCACTTTGTGTGTGTGGGACAGTTACTGCGTCCATCCCCCGCGCCAAAATCTGACCGCCTCCATCAGTGGATGTGGCTTGAAAATGGAAATAGAGGTCGACGTTTCACCATTTTTTTCTAGCTTTAATCAATTTGACGTTATCTAAGCCTTCACGATTCACTGAAAGCCGTGCGTTGGAACGTTGCCAGTTGAGGGGAATAACTCGGACCTCGCAGACAGCCCAGGGTGTGCTTGTGCGGTGTGGCCGACTGGTGGTCTGAGATTCAGACTGCAAAGGTTCCTTCTTAATGCGGCATATTAGTCGCCTCCCCTTCTTAAAGTCGCCTCCTTCTTAAGGTGGTCTCAATTTGGGCTACTCCTTTGGGGGATGTGAATCGTCTTCCTCTTCTCTTTCTGTGCGTAAATTGCTGGTAAAGTGTTCTTTGTGCCTTATTGGCATTTTGTTATACCGTCATTAGGGTCAGTAGCAATACCACTTAAGTAAACCACTTTTTTGCGTAAAAATGGACACAACTGACAGTCTGCCCAACAACTGAATATATCTCACCTATTTTTAACTGATCGCCAAACCCTCACCTAAACACAAACACTAAACCTACCATGACCCTAGTCATTACCCTTATGGTTAAACGCTGGTCCTAATCTTTAGGCCATGATTTTGGCCCTGAAACCTAACACTAGTTCTAGCCAACTAGAGGAAAAACCAAATACCCGTTACCCAATCCCAACCAGCACTCAGAGGAGGTCTGTAGACCCGCGGTGATCGGGACAGAAGCAAAGGTTAAATCCATCTTCACCCCTCACTATGCCTCACCCTTAAGACCAAACATAGACTAGAAATTTTAAAAAATTGGCTCTCGGGGGAAACCACACAGTCCTGCCCTTTTTACTATGACTTGACCTTTCGCAAATATCAACACGGGAAAGGACAAAATAGTCAAATGTGCTTTTAAATGAAAGAATTTGTGAAATCAATGAATGCGACGCAAGAACCCGGTTTCGAAAAGGGCAGTTACGTTCGACCTCCATGTGGACAGGTGAGGACACATTGGGGCGAGCCAAGAGGCAGAGTTGCTCATTTGTAATTCCTACTACTAAGGGTGCCCACGCATATTAGCCAGTCGATATATACGCCAACGAGTCAATCCAACTTTTCCCAAATTACATCCGCAACCGCAAAGTATACCCTGACATTTAGAGACTATTCTGCATTAGCTGCCGACGGTTTTTACATGCATATGACATATATAGCCTTCAGAACGTGGCCATGAGTATCACGGTGGATGTGACGTATGCCTACGTAGAAGGCTCAGTGACCAATTTGATCCTTCAATCTCTCGGTGTCGGCAGTACTCCAGTGCAGTTCAACAAGTCAAATACATTTCAACCAAATTGGGACAGGTGCACTCTGGAGGACGCCTGAAAGCATTTGTATCGGGCATCCCTGCCTACCAGCCTTTATATTCCCACCAATTTGAAATCTCACTGCCATGAAATGTAGTGTTGTGATGAGATCAATAGAAAATATAAATAATGAACTGGGAAAAACTTGACAGTGTATGCACGTAAGTAAATCATCAACAAATTTTAAATTCTTATGCGTTGTTTCACCGACATACTGGGTAGTGAAAGCAACTGTCCACTCACTTGAACGGAATGTGTGCTTATGCACAGGGACGCTCATATCAAACATTGGATTGAATGCGTTCCACGATTGGTGAGGATTATTTTTGAAAAAGGAGGCGAATATTGCGCGGCGTCATTTGAGCAGTCGGCCATGGCGTAATTTTTGATATAACATAAGAATATTCCATGGGATATGGAGACAGATGTCAACATCTGTTGATGTCCGGATAATTCAAAGAGGCATATTTGCTTAAAATGAGAAGAGTCTGTCGTTTTCCGATTCCAATGAACTGAATTCCCAGCAAACTATTCGGATGGTGGCTTCATCAGCATCAAATAAGATCAGGTGTTCGCATTTAAAGAGCGTCTCATTGTCCTTTTACCGGGTTGCTTTTTAAGATGAAGGAGGAAGATAATGACTTCCTTGTCTCCTTCAATGATTTCGTCTAAGGTGGCTTAAAAACGGAGTGCTCAGAAATCAAAAACTGCGACGCAAATACTGAGTTTTATGGAAAAGCACGCAGTCAACCACAAATTGACGTATGTTAGGGCATAAAGTTCATGTTAGGAAGTATAGTTATCGCCCGACTGTCAGTTCTCCAGTCACTCTTATCTACTCACCATGTGAACGGAAATAGCAAACTTTTTCCTCCCAACTCGTAACTCGTCTGGCTAACGTTACGCGCGCCAATGATCTGGTGCAGGGACTGGAATGATCTAATTCCCACATCACCCCCGGGCCACACTACGGATGAATCATACTAAATCAATAAACATACGGTCTTCTGATCAACATTTCGTCCTTGGCGACTATGATCAAATTCTTGCTGCACAGGGGAAGTATGGAGTATTATGAGCAGGTGTGGTGTATGCGTCGGCTGTAGAGAAGGTTTAAATCGAAGCCTGGGGCGTTTGTGCGGATTGAGTGGTGTGTTGGAATTGAGTCTCGGCTGTGGTCTTTTTACCGAAGATATTCAGGAAGGCGCATCTGTCTAAGTAGGCCTATGCGACGGTCGAATGCTCCGGGGTAGTGTGGGCAAGAAAGGCAATAGTGGTGGGCGTATGTGGGGGTCCCCAGTACTGATTGGCGGGCCTCAGCGCAGTGGCTTCTTAGGTTTCCGATCGGGTGACTGCATGATTCAAACGTGCAATGATGGCAGTAGGAACAAAATGAGACTCTGACTACGGACCTGGTTCTGATACCGACGTTGGTGATGGTGCTTGTGGTGGTGGTGAGTTATCACTGTATGCGGTAGTAGAGTTCTCGGGTTGTGTTGATGACACGGTTGATGCCGTAGTCATGGGTGCTCATAGTTCCAAAAAACTCATCAAATGGGGATCCTTGTAGACCGCGTTGGACGTCGTTTAATGCCGTTTTCTCCATGTCCATCTCCAGTCCGAGCTCGCAGCAGTCTCCGCATTGTGGTGTTCAGCATGCATCAATCTATGCAAACATAGAGAATCTGCAGGCATGGAGCGAGTTCTGGTGCATCTCACCGCCTTCAAACTATCAGCCTCCACTAGAGGCAGGGTAGCGCTGATGTTCTAACGACGCTGCAGTTGCTATGACGACATGATCTTGGAGTGAACTGAGAAATTGTCTTTCGAAATTGCTCAGGGCGTAGATCTCATACGTCACTATTGCCAACTTTGAACGGGACTACGCCACATCAATCAAAGTTCTTCCTTCTTTTCGCTGACGCCCTCGTCAGTGAAATTATTTGTTGGTGTACGTCATGCACTACATCAACGTCAGCGTGTTCGAGACTCACTTGATAGTGCTTTGTCAGAAATCCCCAATCCCCATCTAGTGCGAAACTGACAGCAACGAAGCTCAATTATACTTGTGGGACATTTACGCTGTGCGGTTCTCAGTTGCTCCGTCGATGCTTTACAGAAGGCGTCCGTCAGCATAACGGAAAACGTGAAATTGCAGAGGGTTGGATCAAGGTAACAAAATACCGGAGTTGCAAAACCAGTCAGAAATTTGTCCCGTCACAAGTCCCAGTCGAAATCTTCATCTCCTGAACACCAAATCAAGATGAACAGAGCGGTAGTCCTAACGACACAAGTCTGCGGGACGAAGCCTTACGACAGCCAACGTCAACTTAACTAGGAAACGGGATCACTTAATGCTCATCTGTCTTCAAAATTATTAAGGCTACCGGTACGTGACTGTATTCCACACACGGAAATACTAGAACAGACAGAAATCCGTTGAGGCTACCACCGGCGTGAGGCAATTGGAAATTTACAAGAGCGAGAATGTATAAGGACACTTGCTGTAGATGGGCCAACTTATGAACCATTAAACAAAATTCTGAAATGCATTTCCGACTCAAAGATATTACCTAATTAGGAGTTGTAATATTCATCGCGGCGCGGTGTAAGCCCGCAATAATTCAAATACTCCAGGGTACCGGCTTTTGAACGAACTTTTTTCCGACCGCCTTCGAAAACTACACTTTTTAAACAACGCCTTCGTAAGGAGTGTGCATTTTTCATTTTGTTATGATGTCCGTGTAACCATGCATGACATATTCATTTTTTACTCACATGATAGAAAATTACGTATTTTTCCAATTGTTTACTTGAAGTGCATGATAAGATTTTATAAAGTTGCTAAATATGAGATTTTAGGACCGTTAAATGCCAGTATCTGCATCCGCTAATGTTGCCTGTAAAGTCTAAAATATGGCTTCAATTCACTGCTAAATTTTACGTACACCATATTGTCTTCTCTTAATATCGTAGTTGGAATGTATGATTTTCCACACACAGAAAATATACAGTTTGTAGTTTGAAAACCCTGAAAGCCAGTGTAACGGCAAGTCAGGCTCAAAGGTATTCACAAACTGGAAAAGACGTTTGCAGTCAAATTATTCCATTTTTAAATATAATATTTGAAGACGTAATTTCCTAATAAATACGCGAGAGAATTAATATTTATATGAATTGGTGTATATATAATTGTGGATATATACGACTTTATAATGAAGTCGAAAATACAATGAGATAAAATCCTGCTAGGCAAGTAGGCTCTTTCTAGAGAGTGTAGGTTTCGCAGGCCGTCAAAAATAAGTTCGTTCAACATCTGGATTCCTGAAATATTTGAATAGTCATGGGATTATACCGCACGGTGGTTAATCTAACAACCCTACTTCGGTAATCCTTTCCAGTTGGAAACGGGTTTAAGCATTTCGGCCAAGAATTCATAAGCTAGCATATTAAGTTTCTCCATGACACTCTTTACAGTGATATCGCTAAGGATAATGGGTAAAGTTGAGGGTGGAAGTGACTTCGTGTAAGGTGATACAGTAATAACAGCACCGGTACTAGCCAAAAACCTATACACGCGTGTTTTGACGACATTCTGCATCTGCATGGCGCAGCTACGAGGGGTTCGGCTCGTCAGTGGGTCCCTAGCATTCCCCGTCTGGTTTTTTTTCTAGATACTCCAAGTTCGTAGATAATTTCTGAGGAAATAAAAAAACGATAATTTCTAAATCTGAGTACCTACCAGAAAACAGACGGGGAAAGCTGGGGAACCAAGTGACAGGCCGAACCCCCCGGATCTGCGCCATGCAGCTGCATAATATCGGCAAAACACGCGTGTATGGGCTTTTCGCTAGTACCTGTGTTGGTAGTATGGTATCACTTTAACCCGAAGTATACTACTAACTGCCTATCAGCAGTTGATGAATGTTGCGCGGTTATACGCAGTGGCTGATGGATTTCGGCTCAAATATTCAGATATAAATTTCTCGGTCTGTGCCTATAGACCTATAAATATTTAAATAATCATGGGAATATACCGCACAGTGATTAATATTACAACCCTACTTCGGTAAAGTTTTCTAGCTGAAAACGCATTTCAGAATTTCGGCTAAGAATTGATAAGTAAGCAAAGTAAGTATACCTATGAGACTCTTTGCACTGATATCGCCAAGGATATTGGACAAACACGAAGACGAAAGCGACTCAATAAATCCCGAAGCGTGGGTCACAAACTTCAAGTACTGTGGGCAATAAAACCCTAATACATCCTTCTCCAGCGTGTCCACACAGTAAACGAGCATCCTGCGCGCGTATGCACATGGTCGGATATCGTCGGATCCAATGTACCAATAACCACACAGCTCCACATACTTCCTCTGAAACAGATGTTGAAGTTTTCCACGCTGCAATCTCCCGATGCCCAGGACAACGACTACAACTACAGCTCAGAACACTCCCTATGCACTGCGATCGGTGTCAGGAATCATCACAATTCGCAAAACTAATCATGTTAACTCGATCCCCACCTGTGCTTGTTGCGGTCCTACATTCACATGACATATCGTGCTGGTCAGCTACTCGAAAATCCATCTTACTGAGACTGCCGAGCCAGCGCAAGAAGTACCAACATAAACCTGTCCCGTCTACCATGGCTGGCCACAATTTCCACACACATTTAGGTCAGGTCAGTTCAGTTTATTGAGAAAAGTAGGCGTAAGCCTTTGAGTACCCTATTTGCAACGTAAAAATGTGTGGTGTACAGATAGATGTTCTGGGCTGAAATAGTTCGAACACGTCTATAATGGTGGGACAAAATTAGAAGTAGTTACAGGGGGCGAGCTCGACTCCTCATCGCTCTTGGTCATTTCGGAACATAAATATGTCCAGATTCTTCTTAAAACTTTCTATAGATGGTGACATCACAACATGTGCGGGAAGCTTATTCCATGTTTTGACCACCCGAACCGAGAGGGGGAACTTCCGCACATCCAGCCGTGCCTGCTGAGTGCGCAGTTTTAACGGATGACCTCGGAGGTTGGTCGTGGTAGCAAATTCAAAAAAGTCATCTAAGGCCAGACTGCAATCCAAACCCTTTACAATGCGGAAGGCTTGCAAGAGATCTCCGCGAAGTTGCCTGTAACTCAAAGGAAAGAGGTTCAGATTTACTAGGCGGGTTGCATAAGGAAAGGAGCTTTGACCCCTAACCATCTTCGTGGCTCTCCTCCAGACTCTTTCGAGACAGTTTTGATCCGCAACAGCCCACGGCCTCCAAGCTTGTATGCCGTACTCTAAATGCGACCGGACGAATGTTCCGAATGTCTTAGAGAAAGCTTCTTCGTCAAAGTTCATAAACGCACGCTTGATAGCGTACAGTACGGACATTGCGCTTTTTACCACCCTCAAACAGTGGGCGGATGGTTTTAGGGAACTCGTCGTAAGCACACCGAGGTCCTTTTGGGCTTCAACTTCTTGTAGGGCTGCACCGCCCAAAAAGTAGCCTCTTGTGCTGGCGGATCTGGCTGTGTTGCCTAGGCGAAGTATGTTACATTTGGCAACGTTGAACCGCAGGAGCCAACGGTTTGACCACTCCTCCAACCGATTCAGGTTCATCTGCAGTCTGTCTTCATCGACAGGACCCCGAATTACACTCCATATCTTCATGTCATCCGCAAACATTGCTACTTCACAGTCTAAATCTCTTGCGGCATCGTCCACGTAGATGAGGAACAAAATGGGTCCCAGAACTGAACCCTGGGGGACACCACTATCGACCATAGCCGGATCTGATTTTCCCCGACCGACGCACACAACCTGGTGTCGACCCACAAGGAAGTTTTCGATCCATTTAAGGAAGTTGCCACCGATCCCTATTTTTTTCAGCTTATGTAAGAGCCTTTGGTGTGGCACAGTGTCGAAAGCCTTCGGGAAGTCGATGAAGGCTATGTGGACCGCGTGCCTGTCGTCGAGAGCTCGGGTCCAGCTCTGGAGAGATTGCAGCAGGTTTGTCGTGCAGGATCTTCCTTTTCGGAACCCATGTTGGCATTTCGATAGCAGGCCGTGAACTTCCAGGAATTGCGTCGGTTCAGTCTTTATGATCCTTTCCATAACTTTGCAGAGAATGCATGTCAAGCTTATGGGCCTGTAATTTGTCGTCGCTGCCCTGTTACCTCCTTTGTGTAGCGGAGTAATTTGCGCCAGCTTCCAATCGACAGGAAGTGTTCCAGTGTCAAATGACGTTTGAAAGAGCATCGACAAAGGCACAGAGAGCTCACTGGCAAGTTCCTTGAGAAGCTTGGGTGGAATCTCGTCTGTTCCTGGCGACTTCGATTCGTTCAATGCCTCTAATTCTCTTCGGACAATGCCTTCTGAGAAGAGTATATCACTGACGCTAGGAGTCGGCAGTTCTTCTGTGGAGGGAGGAAGGAACCTTGTCTCGTTTTTGTAGACTGATTGGAAAAACCGTGAAGATTACGCAGCTTTATGCCTACTATCAGCGATCTCAACGCCATCAGTAGTCTTTATCAAGGGGATTTGATGCCTGTTCCATGTACTTCGTCGGAGGTAGCTGTAGAGCAATTTTGGGTTCTGCGTTGCTTTTTGTAGCAAGTTCTTCTCGAATTTCCGCCGCGTCTGCATTATCAGCTTCCTCAGATTGTTCCTCTGTGTCTTGTAGGTGTTGAAGCATTCAGCTTGTCTAGTGACGCAGTATTTTCTCCACAATTTGTGCTTCCTGTTGATTTCTTTCTTGAGTTTGCTATTTAGCCACCCAGGGCGTTTGTTCAGTCTTACACTAGTCCGTGGGCAGTGGTTGTTGATGAGCTGCAGAAGGACATTCTTGAACAGCTCCCAGTCATCGTTGGCACTTCCCGTAAACAATGAGCCCCAGTCAAAACCGGATAAGTCTGCCCTCATCTGATTGAAGTCGCCCCGCCAAACATTACGCCTATTGTGGTCTGGAGTATGTGAAATGGAGAATAACGAATAATCCCACATAAGCACTACGTGGTCACTTCGGCCAAGGGGCGGCATGGAGGCGATCTCGTCTATGCTGTCTGGTGTTTTCGTAAAGACCAGATCCAGGCAGTTTGCCCTTTTGTCCTTTACGTGTTCTCGTTGGGAACATTACATGTTGTGTGAGGCACGCATTTAATGTTTTGCTCAACAGGCGGTAATCGAATGCCGATTTTGGACCTGACGCTTGGAGGGTATTCCAGTTTGTTCCTGGTGCGTTGAAGTCTCCGATGATCATGATGTTAGGTCGACTGGAAAATTTCTCCAAATGCTCCAATAGTTGAGTGTCGGCGATTCGGTCTGTCCTAGGTGGTCGGTAGACAGTGAGGACATCGAGGCACGGGGAACCGGTAGCCTTGATGCTCAACCAGATAGCTTCCGTACTGCACGCAAACTTGGTGGTGTTATCCGACACTGCCAGACCGTCATTCGCATACACAACGATACCACCACCCTGACGATGTTCCCTATCCCTCCGATAAACTTGGCATCCAGGCAAGGCTACTTCGTTATCGCTAATATTCCCGGACAGCCAGGTCTCAGTTACTGCTAAAACATCTGGAGACAGCTCAACAAGGCAAAGTTTTAGTTCGTCTAGTTTCGATATGAGGCTTTGGGCATTCGTGTACAAGCACCTCAGTTTAGCACCAGCCGAATTTCCCGTTGCATTTGTTACTGCTGCGAGCATTACTCCGTTATCGCGGACGTCGTGTTCTCTAGGCTCTTCCGTTACCTGATTGGTTCCATTTACATGCCTTGTTTCAGTCAGATCACTGGACGCTACGGGCTCACTTATGTTGGCGCCTTGATCAGGTGGTTCAACGAAGGTGTCTGTTTTAGCTGAGTAGCTGTCGTCGTTCGTAGTATTACAGGCTGGTTCCACTGAAACGGCATATATTTCCGAACTACCTTCCCCTTGAAGATAGCCAGATTGTGTTCGCCATCCTTCAGTCTTGATTTTAACTCCATGACAAGTTCCTGGCGTTTCAACCGTTCCGCTGGTGAATAGTCCGGTTGAAAAAACCTGTTTGTGTGTGTTTCTGAGATCGGTTTTTTTTAGAGGGGATAAACTTGATTTCCTCTTTGTTCTCCAGCATAATTTTGAGAGGGCGGGGTAGTTGTGCTACTGTCCTGTCTTCACTCCTTTTTCCTATCCGGAATGCTTTCAGAACCTTTATTTCCATGTCTGCCAGCAGTAAATGATTTAGCAGACCATGAAAAGAAGCAAGGTCCTCTGAGACACGGTCTTCAGGTCTGACTGCATTCGATTCTGACAAACCCTGAATAACGAGACACTGCTGGCGAGCATGGTCCTCCTTACTCTGTCTTTCCGGTGAATGCGCTGCATGTGGGCGAGGACGATTTACGGAGTCATCGCTTGGACGCACACTTTTACTGTCTACCGACTGTCCCGAACAACCCATCAGGGCTGGGTGTGAGTTCAGAATCCTTTCATGGCGTTTCCCTCTCCCATCTACCCACGGGTTTATGGTTAGTGCGCTCGGTGTGGTTGCCAGAACAAGAGGGCAACAGTAGACTGGATGACCCAGGTATATCGTCTCCAGGCAGAACAGAAATCCCATCACTTACAGCAAGAGGCTTAGGTGAGATGGCTTCCGCGACATGTAATTTTTTGCGACATCGCTTAAGACATCGTGCGTGGGAATCGAGTCTCCCTTTATCGGCGGCTTCATTTTCATTGTCCTGCTGTTACTGGCGTCTGCGGTTTTGGCTGTTGAGTTGCTACTCGTGTTTGAAGATTCCCCCGAGAGGATATTTTTCGCGTTTTTGGCGTTTTGCTCTTCGTTTTTGGGATTCTAACACTGGACACGTTCTGTCCGACTACGGTCTGTTTCACGAGCGTCCTTAAATCAGCAAGCTCCTTTTCCAGTTGTTCTACTTTGATTTGAATATCTGCGCACCCACCACAAGGCTCGTCTTCGTACCTCACACTTTTTGCGGTATTTACGCTTTTTGCACGCTTTGCTGGTCGTTGGCTGGAGGCAAAGTTAGAGCGAGCACATGTTCTGGATGCGAAGGACAACTCACCGGACTTATCTTCCAAAGAGGTGCCGTCGCTGGCCGTACTACTACAGTTAGCTTGCTGAGAATCCATAAACTTCGACGTAATATAATAGGTATAATTTCGCTTTCGATGTTATAACGAATACGTTGGCTTATATATGATGAATTAAAGTGAGTATTCAAAACTCAATAAGCGAAAAAATACTTAAAATCCGATAAATTTGGTTGAATTTAATCAGAAGGACTTAGCCCTTTCCAGATCTCGTGGGACTTGAATAACTGCAGACCTTGAAGGATTTTGAGCGATTGGTTTTCTAGGCTGTATATCCGCGAATCGGTTGCGTAGCCAGTTGCGTTGTCAGTTGGCCCGTGCTGATAAACAAATTGCACTTAATCCAGGTTCCTGGCGAATTTCGATGCGTGAAAAAATATTCAAAAAATGCACAAAGTAATTCTGTACGTACGGTTCCAGTATCAATGTCAGAGACTGTAACTGTGGAATGGTAACCAAGTCGAAATTGTCCCAGTTGGGGCGCAGAATAATTCCGTCGTGCTCAGTTGGGCTCAGTTGGGCATTTAGTCACCATTTGCAGCCTACTCGGGTCCATGTGTGTACATGCGATTTTTCTGCAAACCATTGCAGTCCAGACCACATCACCATACATCATACCACCAATACCTACACCACACACAAACCCCTCACTCATACCAGGCACGAAAAACCGTGCTGGCAAAGAGGCTTCTTCTGCCAATGGTGTGGTGGAACGCTACGCAAGGTTGTTTAGATGCGATTTGTGAAACTCTTGTTTCGTTGAACTAAGCGAAGTTAAGATGAGGGCAGATTTTGAAGAGAACATGCATCCGATGGCAGACGAAATGTCCTTTGTAAAATTCAAACGCATGATGGTTGCAAACGTTATTTAATTCTTCAGAGTTTTGCCGTCCCTGTATTTTATAACGCCTTTATATTTTCAAGAGTTCATGAGTCCAAATACGGCCGAAATATCCTTCGTAAAACAAAAAGCACGCTGTAGTAAATGTAATCTAAGTATTCAGAGTAATGCGGTCTCTGTATTTTAGGACGAATTCATACTGTCATTTTAGCGCCTTCGTTTGAATATCATCTTTAATGCGCATACAGATCCTGCGTCTTCGCATTTCTTCTATTATCATAAACCAATGGCAATGAAGGAATTTGTAAATCAAACGAAGACTTGTTCTGCAAGCTATTTAAGCTACAACAGCGTCATAAACGCATCTTTCGAAGTGAAGACGCTATGAAGGAGTCCATCTGTGCGCATATCAGCATATTACTTTGCCTAGTGGCCCAAATTCAGTGCAGAGGTAAGTAAACACGACGCGAGCCTCTCATTTGGTATCTAATTATTTCAAGCAATAATGGTCAACACCTTCAATTTGAAGTTAACCCATTTTAGTGCCCTTAAAATTATCGCAGATTACACTACTAATGCACAAATGGAGGATATAATTACTTAGACTATATAATGTCCAGATTGCACCAGTTCACACTGGGTTTCCGAAAAACCGCCTAAAGGTTATTCTTGCGTGAGACAGATGAAGGTAGTCTAAGCTAAAATACTTGATTTCCTGGTCTGCTTGGTATATACCAAGCAGTTATTAACTCAGGCAAAATTTGGAAATTGCAAATTACCCTTAAGCGACTTGTAACAAAGTGAGGGAAATAATGTAATATTTGCTTTTTGTTTTCTGTGACCCAGGATTTTGCCCGCGAAACGGAACCACAGTCAATTTGCCCCAGGTTGTTTTGCATCTGCTGGGAGACATCGGTATTCTCTCCATAAGCCGTTTATGCACGCAGGATGTTTTCGCCCATGTGCGCTTTCAAATTGACGCCAAGCCCACTACTAGTGGATGCACAGTATCCAGAGTTCTGCCCCAAAAGAAAGCTATGCAGTGTTTATGCAGGATAAATTTTCCTTCCTTGATGATGTCTATTAGCCTGCCGGTAAGTTCAATATTGCCCAAGCAATAAGCACTCTCCTGTTAATTTAGAAGCCTTTTCAATACCAGATATCCTCACAAACGCACCCACTCTGACTTTTAGAGCTCATTACTCACCAACGACAACTTTCGAAGGCTGCTATTCGTGCCGGAAATTTATTCGTTGCGGAATGTGTCTTCGAGTGTCACAGTTGATGTGACTTATGCGAATGAAGGAGACGAAAAGTCTGATCTAATTCTCCTATCTGCCATCAACGTTTACGGTGACTTGAAAATTTCTGCGAATTCTACATTTCGAAGGGCGAGGTTATTTCGCTTAGCATGGACAAGGCGCATTCTGGAGGATGCTCAACATCTTCTTAACGAAGCGTTCTCATTCATTAAGCCTTTGTATTGCTACCATTAGATTGCATGTGAGACATTACTGCCTCAGTGCTAGTTGCAGTGACATTGAAATCGAATAAAATGAGAGTATTTTACACGCTTGGACATATGACGTGTGATTATTTTTACTCAAGCAAATGAAAAATGAAAATTTGAATTCCGATGAGCAGTCAAGGTAATGAAGTACACTGAGAGCTTGCGAAAAGAGGTGTACAAACACATCTGGACTAAATGAAGGCGGGGCCTAACGGTGGACCAATGAAAGGTTAAATCAGCAAAGGTGTAGTTAATTGGTAGAGTCATGTCTCTAAATGCGGTACGTCGAGTGGGACATGATCGTAACTGAACAGCCTTAGAGAGGGTTCAGCGAATGTAAGCGAAATCGACGTGTCTACCTGGGGTCGGCTTGGTCGTTAGGGGTCTATGTTGGCGGGATGATTTATGGGAGGATGTTAGCCGACTGCATGAGCAGTGAGCGGAAGATAGTAAATACGTCTTTGAGGATGTTTTCTTCAAAGAAAACTGCTGCGTTCCAGTCGCTGCAGAATGTTTGACTAATTAAAGTCACGAATGCGCTGGTGTGCCATGGCAATATGTTGCACAATGTCCGCCTCACCCCATTTCCACCCTCGCGCACTAGTCCACTGTCCGAACCTGACAATTAGCTGTTGTTGTCATTGGGTGCAGTGGCGAACGCGTTCGGGGGGTCGATGTCCGGGGCGTTCCGCACACGCGCAAGTTCCTACTTCTGGACTCGTGCACACTACGTAGCCTTATTAGCATGTACTACAAGCCAATCTGACGACGTCGCAGTCGTCGTCAGTCACAGCTCTGACCATAATGACATTGAAGTCGAAGAGCACTGTGGGCAGATATTTAAGCATGAAATGTGTGTACATAAACCGAGCAATTTAGGCAAGGTGCTGCACAGACAAATATTTGCTGTCCATCTGCGCGTGCTGCCGCGATCTGATCATCAAACCCTGTATCATATACTTGCCTTTCACTTGCCTACGCAAGCTAACAACGTCATCATCATCTGCATAATCAGTTGGTTGTACAGACATTCCGCCCTTCAGACAATATGCGCTGTTTTCTCCCTCTTAGTTTAAAGTGCACACAATTGGGTCATACGCGGTACTCGTCAAGCTAACTTGTTATTTTGCATAAAAGCGGCAACGGCTGACGGCGTGAACTCTTCTGCTAATTTACCCTATGAACTGTTTTGATGAACACACCCAGAAAGTGGAATGAGCTGAGCTGATGGCCTCTATATGCAGTTTTGTAGATCGCATTATGCAGACCCACCTAGAATCAGTTATGAAGACGGAAAAGTAGTGGGTAAACCGGTGTTTTTGCGGATTTCTATAATTCGCATGACGCAATTGCGAATGTCAGTGAGTAGCGTGGAATGACTTTTGCGCAAGTGAATGATATGCAAAAGTTTGAATACGTACGAGCAATCAAAGAAATGATGTGTACTGAGAGAACATGATGAATTGTGTGCAAACACGTCTAGGTGAAATAGATTCTGGGGCATAGGGATGGAATAATCCATTTTTAAATCAGGAGAAGGCTATTTCTTGGGCAAGTCGTGGGTGACATGATCGTAAACAAGCTGCCTCTTCGGTAACATATACGTCCTCTTGTGCTGAAAATGTGCCCATGTAATTTTATCAAGCAAAATCTTCGTGGACCGTTTTGAAAATGGACGTTGCGATACATGAATATAAATATTCGCTGTCACAGTCCTGCTCAACATGATGACGAAATATTTTACATAGGCCGATCAAAACACTAAGTTGATTT
>CACRXP010001285.1:40057-91539 GCA_902702965.1 Spirometra erinaceieuropaei
TAACTCAGCCAGAGCGTCCGAGGACTGTCAACAGTCATAAGTGGGATAAAGTAACAAAGAAGCCCATATCGCATCAAGGCTTCTGTGTTATATTAATATTTGCCTAAACTATAATTCGCGTCATTGCAGTATATACGAGAAGTTTGGTGGGGAGCCCGCGGTTAGGGATGTGAATTAAACAAAAAAATTATTAAAGAACAACGGGTTGCCTGAGAGGCTACACGCGAACTTAAAGCTGATGACGATCAGGTTACAGACTGCAAAAATATGCATTTTTGAATAATGTTGTTGTGTTGATTAGACCTGCCATGAACACCGTTTCGTTCGGCGACAGACGGCTTGATGATATGAGTCATATGACTGTTGTCCACGATTGCTACGGATAAGTGCTCCTTAATTACAAGCAAGTCATTTCGTGAAGAAAATTTCTCAAATCACTCTGACAGAGAGATGGATGTCTGCGTCAGGAATTCCGCAACAGGTAGCAATGCCCTTTCATTAGTAGACAACTCTTCGACCAACGACTCGTACGCACGTTGCTGAAAGCAATTCGAACGGCTCAAGAGGTAGCAGCCATGTTCCTGAACGCAATGGCAAGCACGTAAGGCCACTTACGACAGCCAGGAGCTACTCTGGTTAGATATTTCGGACGATTTTTTATCAGAATTCCTTATTCTATGTAGGCTTCACAACCGCAAAATTCAGTCAAGACTGTCAGTCTACCGGGAATTGGCCCAAGCTGTTGTACTGTAGTTTGAGTAACTTTTTGGCGATTGGACACGATGTTATTCGTCTTAGTAATAAGGAGTTCATTTGCAAAGTACAGGTCGGACGGCAACTTCCAGATCGAATGGACGCAGTCTGCATTTTATGTCCGCCAATGCAGAAAGGCAGCCGCAGCACCTACTCATTTGCATCTATTCTATTCCTCTGGGGCTCAGCAAATGTGCTTCACTAGTGCGAATACCCTGTCTACAAATAAATCATGTGGGATCCACACAATAGTCGCGTAATCGCGTCTGTGTACTGTAAACGCTCGGATTCACGATCGCACGGGTGTCCTCACTGTAGTTCTGCTGTGAAGTGCACGTCATCCTCGTGTGGCAATCACGATTTTCGAGTTATTTTGCCACCATGTCCACATTTTTTACACATGCTGACTGGCTGCATGACTTTGAAGACACACAACGACTATCGGTGGGAAACATTTTATCGTGGTTGTAATCAGGCAGAGGAGGCAGCCGCAAATGACACCTACTCAGAAAGTCACAATAAGCCCTTTGAACGAGACGCAGAGGATCATGCTCAGAACTGCTGCTGGTGGTGGAAAAAAGACAATGTTTTTTGTAAAGAAGGTCTACAAAACATGAGTGAAAGATGAAAGAGACCGGAGGCCTCTGCACCTCTGCGTCATTCCGACGGAAAAACAATGTTCTCCGAGGAATCGCAAATTCTGGGAAGCAGGACCGAATCCCGCAGCGGCGTTTCCAGTCGGCCGTGCACGATTTCCGACGACGTCAGTATCAGGCTCTCTTAAGAGAATCCTATCGCTCCCCTTGACCGTTCGTCCTCACTGCGGTTGATTATTAACGCTTCACTAAGGCGGAGACTTTGCCCATAGCATTGTCATGTGTGATCCACACGATCGTTGATCATAAACCAGTCACATGCGCATAGGTTAGACCTTTGGATCCAATACTGCGCGTAAATCCTCGCTACAGTCCTGTGGTCATTTTTATGACATTTTTATTCGACAATTATTATTATTATTATTATTATTATTCGAAGCTTATTCACATTCAATTCCGCGTTTTGTCTCATTAGGGCAAAGTGAATAAATTTTAAGACCCACGAAACGTCATAGTGGTTTTATGCAAGCAGATGAGGGCATCCACAAATGGCACCAAGTGAAATAGTTATAATAGCCATTTAAAGAATACACAGAGGACAATGAGCCCTTCCAGACCCGCCGACCTGAAGTCACACGTCCGACAGCTCGGGCAAATCTGCCTCCTCACAGCCGCAGCTGCCCATTAGGCCACTTCCCCCCCCCCCCCCCCCCGAAACCACAATCTAGGCCACTGGATTACCACCCCTTGGCAAATGGTGAACACATTGAATGGCCACCGCTTGAACTTGGCCCAGGATCCTTCGAAGGCGACTGTCAACACTGTCCCGGGGACTTTCAGGCATGACTGGACGCAGTCAACACCCGCTCTGGCCTTGTCAGGGGCCACTGCCGCCTGAGAGAACAAGCCAATGTTTCCATATGCATTAAACTCCTCATTCTGGTGCCTCCCATCCTCTTCATCTTCTTCGTCTTGCTCTTCTTCTTCACCTTCGTCTTGCCGTGATATAGGGGTGTTCAGACTACACACTCACGCCGCATGGTCACAACAGTTGTGAACCAGTTGTGTCCTATCGCATTGTAGACCTTGGATGCTGACTGCCACACGATTTAGCTACTGCTGATAGGATCCTCACTTAAATAAACCTAACCTCGGTGGTCAGTTCATCGTGTTTTTAACAGCATTTCAATCCAGAACCATTACCGAGCTTGTTTGGTAGGCAGGAATAGGTGAAATTAAGTATTTTAAAAGAAATATCCCTCCGATTAACTGCTCCTGATTTCGAAAATCAACTCATCAATCTAATATGTCTCTCTCAATTAATCATCGAACTACAGGTGTTTATACCTGTTTGTAAAACATACTGAATTACAAAGGACTTTTCAAAAACGTCACGAGTAGTTTCCAGTGTCTTCTGATGTACTGCTCCCTAAGATTGAAATTGGTTGCCTACAGATACCAACACACGACTAATGCCGAGGACTGAGTCATCGCGTCTTTCGGCAGCATGTCAAACCACGACGCCTTACGAGCCTCTTTGCCGTGATGAATTAGGGTACATCGACCGTCTCAAAATAAATCTTCCCCCAGTTAACCGCTGTTGATTTCCAAAATCTACGCTCCAATCTAGCATGCCTTTCCAAATTATTCATCGGACTACAGGCTTTCATATTTGATTATTTAACATACAGGATTTCCAAAGGGACATTTTAATATCCTCACGCTATCTTCTTCAATATCTTCAGAGCTAGTGTCCCTCAACAGTGGAATATCCTCAAATTCATTGGTTACCTTGGGCGTCACTGTGCAGAAGCATTCATATCGCTTAAGGCAGTACACGTGCGATTTCTAAGGTGCTCTCACCGCGTGGGGTACTTTAGTTAAAATATACTTGTGTAATTACTCAAAGCAACAAAGTGGCATATGCGCTTTCGATGTGTAGCACATCTAGCCGCATGGCTGTGAAATAGTCGGTTAGGTGGTCCCTCGTCTTTATCCATATTCCTGACATGACCCATCCAAAGCAGTTAAAGTCGTCTCAGGTTGCCCTGATAGCCATCCGGTTATTCTCTACCGATCTCAGTCCGCTCTACATTAGACTTCGAAATCGACAAGGAGAAAGACGTTGATTTCATTGCAATCTGCATATCCATTCAACTCGAATAGCCATCTAGTAGTTCTGTACATTTCTCGGGCCCAGGTGCACGGTTGTATTCGTTTTTGTTGGCAAAGTTTGTTGTGGAGGCTGTGACTCATGTGTAGTCTGTTCTTTATCAGAATACAGGGCGTGCATTACTACGGCACTGATATCAGGTATCAGATAAAGGGACTCTACTACACCCCTTATTATCCCCTGCCGACCCCTTACAAAAATGGTACTATTGGAATTCAGACTGACACTCAACCCAGACTTCTAGTCGCTTTCACCTTCTGTTCACCGCCTCATATCCACCCTTGCATGACATGCAGGTCGTCTGGTCAGGCAGCATTGTATCTTTCCAGAAACTGTACTGGACGCGATAGTAAGTGTCTCCTTTAAAGCGCTTACCACGAGTGTCTGATTGGGTGACATTTGCGGATACCGTTCTCCGCCTGCCTGCAACCACGATCAAATGACCTACATTGACGGGCGTCGTGTGTCTTAAAATTCAAGCAGTTTGCCATCATGTGAAAAAAATGTGGACATGAGAGTAATTAAATCTCAAAAATTAATAACATTAATCGCTACATAACAATGGCATACCACTGACTACTGGACTGTAGTGAGGATCCAGTTGCAGTCATGGATGCGATCGTTTACCTGTACACGGATGCGATTTTGCGATGATTTACGATCGTGTGGATCAGATGTGAGTACCCTGTAGGCAAAGGCTCTACCCTAGTCGAGCGACTTACATATGTTGAGCTCTTGCGGAGCGTAACTGCCGAATTGCCTTCATTGCTGCGTCTGCCTTTCTGCATTGAAGAAGTAAAATGTAAACTCCACCTAAACGTTCTCCACTTAAAGCCCCTTTTTCTGTCCACACAGTCGGTCTGTAAGCTAAAATGCTTTTAAGAGTATGTTTTAAGGCAAATTTATAACCTTTAAAAAAGCTAATCAAGAACTGAAGACGAGATTTTAGAGGCCTTACGCTCAGAACTAGGAAGAAATAACGGCGGAAAATTCCAGATTACTTTGAGCAGCCTGATGATGCCTTCGTCAATAACAGGCCCAATAAGATGCCAGCATTCAGAGAACGCCTCGGATCATCTTCGCAGGTATTCAACTTACAATGCAGGAAGAGGATAACGACTAGCTAACCATCCTTGTGTTCTCAACTACGTAAATCTTACAGTAGCCTCACAACGGAAGTTTTCAGAGGATCGATGAAACCGACGCATTTACTGACATCCAAAAGCAACCACTGATCAGCCACAAACGCAGCTTCATTTTGGTGTGTTTAAACGGCCTTCAGAAACCCAGGAGACACGCCTGTTAAATTGCAATGCCGTCTGGACAGATTCCTGAAGCACCTGTGGAAGCATCTGCATAAAGCCTTCCTAGTCACAAGGCGTTTGTGTTGCTGCCCAACCAAAAGTGACATACTGCGCAGTTAGTGAGTAGTCTCAGGGTACGCATCTGAACAGAATGCACGCTCATATGCACAGAGACACTCAAATAAAAGTTTAACTTCGATGAAATGTCACGGTTGGAAAGAATTGTCCTTGAAAATACAGGCGAAATTTAGGCAAACTAATTAAAGCACTTGATCATGACGTAGGTAATTGAATAATGCGAAGAAATTATGTACCTTAAACAAACAGATATGACCACCTGTTGACGGCTGAATCATTCAAGGAGGCATATGTGCTTGACGCATTAGGAGTCAGTGGTCTTTCGATTTCACTGACCAGTATTCCGAGCCCGTTGTCTGACTGATCGCTTCACTGTCATCGAACCGGTTCAGGCGTTTGCAAACAAGAAACGCCTCATTCCCGCCTTCCTGCACAAACAATCCTCGAGGGAGAGAAGAAGAAGAAGAAGAAGAAGAAGAAGAAGAAGACGAATGAAGGAAACAACGGTCAAACCCCCTGGCCCGTGTCCTCTGCCGTTAATATTTCAGCTGTCCAACAATTAAAGAGCTCAGTAAAGTTATAAGTACGACGCATGTACTGAGTTACAACAGTAACAACCCAATCATCCACAAACGCAATTTCGTAAGAATAATACCTCGGTGTGTTAGGAGGCACTACAGTGGCGTTTGGGACAAGACTGCTGAATTGCACTAATTGCTGCAGGTGTTGGGGCCAAACAGTTACATACGCAACTTTTAAGGCCAATGTATACTCAAACGAGACAATCAAACTGACGTTGTCATGAGTGACCACCGTCTCGGTAACCCCAACCCCCCTTGTCACAGTCTTTGGACTTGTGACTTGATAATAGACCAGAGTAAGCAATCAGACGCCGAATGATGAGGCCGAACAACCCACTGCCCGGCAGGAAATGTCTGGAGTTATTTACCGGATCTGATGCAGTTGCGAACAAAGCAAATGCGTAGGAGAAACTAGTTGATCACTTTGGATGTAAATCAGTGAACATGCAGCAGCATCAATTATGATGAAGAATAAGAAGGTTGCAGGAGGATTAAAGCCACGTGGTGTGGGGATTTTGACCTAATGCGGTTTGAAATTACACGCATTTAGTGGGAGCCCGTGCTTGCTGGAGACGTACTCGAAGATTTGGAACGGTTTCGAGAAATTTTGCGCAAGCCAATTGAAAACCACTGTCCGATTTTACGAAACAGGCTGACAAATGGACCTCAATGGTTTACGCAAGCCCCAAAAAATGGGGTGAATAAAAAAAACGAAGACCGTGGAAAAACCGCTTATTGACTGGAGCTCCAAATCTCTAAGTGCGCAAAAAGCTTTAAGGCATAGATATAAGGGTTTTACCCTTAGAACAAGACGTTAATTCAAACTGGATCTACCTAACTGTGCTGTAGAGGACCCGAAAATATCCTATGGTTACATTGGACAGAGCACGCGACACATTGGCTGCTGAACGTGAAATCATCATTGCCGATACAGCGAAAGATGATCATCATTCAGAATTTTCGATCGGCTTCTTCAGTTGCGAGCCTGGTTTCAACCCTCCCGCGAGTGACTTCGAAGATCATGAAAACCCCTCAGTTCGCATTTACAGTTGTGCTGAGCGAGCTGATGGAGCTTGACGAATTAAGATTTTGGGGGACCGACGAGATTCTGCGAAGATTTGAAAGAAAATCACCCGTAAGTTGGCAAATATACTGTCTATACTCACTACGCAGATCTTGATGTCAACTGCTTATTTTAACCCAAAGTGGTTTGTTGACTTTCACGGCATGGATCCTCTGTTTTCGCCATTCGCTAGTAGTTTGATCGTGCAACGAAGAGGTTTCAACGTCGCATTCTCCCCACTACGCTCCGATGACCGCCCTAGCGCTTAAGGTCCTATCCTCGGCCAGACTCTAAGCGGACTGTTTCCGATCGCGACTAGGTTCTTCTGTATTTCCACTTTGAGCCGGATAGCCTCATTTGATTTTGAAAGCTCTGCCCTGATAAGTAAGATTTTAAATACTTTCTAAAATACCATGTGCACGGTAGTCTTGTTCGACCCGCATATTTTCTCTTTCATGAGCGGCACTTCTTCTTCTCCTTAACGTAAACCAATACATACTCACCTAGTTTTTTATAAGGATTTTTTCAATCATCGCCGGCCGTTTTTATATGAAACTGTTTATTTTACAACCAAAAACTGAATAATGCGCAGAATCTGTCTTGCAGCTCTAAAATTTACTTTAAAATTTATATTTGCTTGCAATGACGAGATCCCCAAGGGTATTATAAAAAATTATCTATTTATTTACACTTTGAATGAGAAAGTTGATTTAACGACTTCCTCCCGCCGGTAGAGAAGTTAAACATTTTGATAATCATAACTCGTTAGAGAATTAATCTCCATCAAAACGTGCGCTTCCACCTTATTTAATCACTTTATAATTCCCCATCTTACCGTCATCTAAATTCATCAATTTACATTACATAATTTAGGCTACCATAATCGCTGCGTCCTTACAAATATCTGGAATATTCCAATTTCCAACCAGACATGAATAAATAAAAAAGTTGTACTGTCTTTTGACAAAAATCAAGTGCATGCTGGCAGCGTATATTATTCTACACTTGAAAGATCTCTGGGTTTCAGAACACCTTTATGTGCTTATTTCAACACTTTCGTCCGAAAATCGATGTAAATGCGTTCACATTTCCTGCGTCTTTGGATTTACCTTGGTAGCACTAACCAATTGCAATTGACGTATCTGACGGTCAGGAAAAGACTGGTTCTGTAGGCTATTTAATTTGCAACAACTTCATATACACGCCGGTCGAGGTGAAGGCACCATGGAGAAATCCATCTGTGCGCATATCGGCATATTACTTTGCCTGGTAGGACGAATTCACTCCGAAAGTAAGTTCTCACTGGGCGAGATTGTCAAAAGACATTTAGTTATTTATTTCAGGCAGTAGAAATTTACACTCCGAAGTTGGCATGAATCCACATTGCCAACCTTGGCACTATCTTAATGTTCATTAATAATTGGTCAGAGAAGGATTTAATTACTCAGAGTGGATTATGCATTCATTGAGTCAGCGCAAACTGAGTGTATAAGAAAACACCCAAAGGCCAATCTTTTGTGCGCGTATAAACAAAATACTTGTCTTTGTGAAGCATTATTTGCAAACACAAGCAAAATATGACAATGACAAATTATGTTCTGCAAGTATGCCGGAGGCTAGACAGAATAAACTAATACTTGTTTTCTTCCTAAGAACTCAGACACTGTCCAAGAAACAGAACCTTCATCGATCTACCTCAGGTTGTGGTGAAGTTATTGTCTCAGGCAAATCTGCCCATCGTTTACAGGAGGTACGCGCCTGATTTGCGTGTTCGGGTGAACTTCAAAATTGACGTCGAGCCGACTACTGGTGGATGCATTGTAAAACGACTTATGAGTCAACATAAAGCTATGCAGTGTGAATGCGATGTACACTTCCCTACAATGACGATGTTTGTTAGGTTTCTGGTGAGTTATAAAAATTGGCTGAATAAGCATGCTTTCGGTGCTATGAGAGAATGTCTAGCAACTGATTTTCGGACCTAAGTAAACACAGCTTGGATAAAATTTGCATACTAACCTCTCTTTTAAAAACTACTGCCCATCAGCTCCAGCTATGAGTAAATGACATATGTGCCAGAGAGATATGCAATTCGGAATGTGTCCTCGATTGTCACAGTTTATGTGACTTATGCGAGCGAAGGAGGTAAAAAGAAAGATTTAATTCTTCTATCTTCTATCAAATTTTACGGTTCCTTTGAGATTCCAGCCATGACTGAATTATCAACGTGGAAATCACTTCGTTTAACAAGGACCAGGCGCACTCTGGAGGATGCCCAATCTCTGCTTTATCAAGCGTTCACATTCCTCGAACCTTTATATTGCTACCATTAAATTTCATGCGTGATAATACTGTCTCTGTGCTGGCTGCAGTGACATTTAAATCTAATGAAATGAGACTTCACATGTTCGGACATATAACGTGGACTTATTTTTACACAAGTAAATGATATGCGAAAATTTCAATTTTTGCCTGTCCCATAAGCGAATTATGCCACAAAGAACGCATAATAAATTGCCACACATACGCACGTATAAGCTTAGTACGTAAATGTGTGCAGGTAGGCTAGGACCAAATGTTAAATTGGGAAACATAGTACCTTATGGCGAAGAGGATATCCATAGATGCGGGCAAATCGCGGTTGGCATGAGAGCATGTGTGCTCAGAAAGGGCGAGGGGATCATGTAGTCTGGTGAATCATTTGAAACCTACCCGCATTTTGCACCGGCTGGGGAGTCAGAGCCTTGAATAAGCTGGGTAGTTTCACGAAGCATGTTTGCTTGAGGCTGTAAGAAAAAGTCTTGCCCCTTTAAAGTAACCCTTCAGCGTCTGCAGGCGTAATTCTCTTGAACTATTTCTCGCCAGGCTATTTGTCTTCGTATCTAATGCGCAAACAGGCATTAAACATCTAGGTTGCAGTAACATTAAAATCTAATAAAATTATACTTAACATGCTCGGACATATTAGGTAGACTTATGTTTTCACAAGTAAATGATATGTGAAAATTAAATTTTTTTCGAGTCACTGCATAAGCGACGTATGGCACAAAGAACGCATAATAAAGTGTACACGCGTACGCACATGTAAGCTCAGTGCATAACTGTGTGCAGGGAGGTTACGACCAAATTTAACATTGGGAAATATAGTATTTGATGGCGAACAGAATATCCATGTATGCGGGCAAATCGTGGTTGGCGTGAGGGCAAGTGCGCTCAGAAAGGGCGAGGAGATTATGTGGTCTATTGACTCAGTTGAAACCTACCCGCACTTTGCACCAGTTGGGTACTCGGAGCTTTATATTGGCTGGGTGGTTTCTCAAAGCGTGTTTGCTTGAGGCGCTGTTAGGGCAGTTAGGAAGGAAAAGTCAGTAAAAGTCTCGTCCCTTCAAAGTAACGTTGCGGCGTCTACAGACATTATCGTCCGGTACAATTCATCGCCAGGATATTTGTTTTCGTATTTAATCCGCAAACAGTCATCAAACATCTGGATTTGCGACTGTCACGACAATTATAAAAGGGTTTGGGGAATCAGACGAGATTTCAGCCAGGACTAATTAATCGAAGGCAAAGTCACTTCGCTTAGCAAAGGCCAGGCGAACTCTCGAGGATGCCCAATATCTGCTATATAAAGCGTTCTCATTCCTCGAGCCTTTATATTGCTAACATTAAATTTCATGTGTGATACTACTGTTCCCGTGCTGGTTGCAGTAACATCGAAATCTAATAAAATAAGACTTAACATGCTCGAAAATATAACGTGGACTTATTTTTGTGCAAGCAAATGCTATGTAAAAATATAAATTGTTGCGAGTCATTACATAAGCGACTTATGGCACAATGAAAGCATAATAAAATTCCCACACATACGCAGATATAAGCTCAGTGCGTAAATGTGTGCAGGTAGGCTAGGACCAAATTTTAAATTGGGAAACATTGTAGCTGATAGCGAACATGATATCGACAGATGCGGGCACATCGTGGTTGGCGTGAGAGCAATTGCGCTCAGAAAGGGCGAGAAGATTATGTAGTCTGGTGACTCAGTTGAAACCTACCCGCACTTTGGACCGGCTGGGTAGTAAGAGCTTTGAATTGGCTGGGTGGTTTCACGAAGCGTGTTTGCTTGATGCTTTATGTAAAAATGTCGCCTCCTTAAAGTAACCCTGCAGCGTCTGCAGACATAATTCTCTTGAACTCTTTCTCGCCAGGCTATTTGTTTTCGTGTTTAATGCGCAAACGGCCACCGAACATCTGGATTTGTGACTGTTACTGCAATTACAAAAGAATTTGGGAAATCAGGCCAGAGAGTTCGGCCGTCGCGAATGAAGATTGCCATGGCCTGCCCAAATGATTGCAGGCAAACAGCGACTCGTTTGGGGGTTAGGGTGGATTGATACAAACTTTCGCGGCATCTACTACACTCTCCCTTCCCTAACCTACCTTGCAGCAATGGCGAAATAAGATCAAGGCGACCGAACGTGGGTCCACATGTGTGAGGGTGAAACAGTGGCCACATTGAGTAAGCGCCACTACAGTCCGATTGTTAGTCCAAGTCATCCCGCAAGATGGGTGGCTACCAAGCCACAAGTCTTGGACACGCAAACAGACAAACATACTCACACACACACGACCGTTCAAGTGTCGATTCCGACGATGCTACCGTGCGCTCCACAGCAAGGCGAGAGAATGGACGGTGACTTGTGTGGGAATTAGTTTTTAGTGATTGTAGGCTTACACATCACCTGCTCCACTCCCTCCTCCTCCCTAACTGGACACGGTGTCGAGACAGAGTCAAGAAAACTGGAGGCGGACGAGGGTGCAGGTGGATGGTACGGTCGAGCCTGCTTTTTGGCTCTTCACTTCACACCCAATGGTCCACACAGCAAATGACCAGGTTTTGGACCGATAACAACAAGGGAGGGGTGTGACAGGGGTCTCAGTGTGCGCGACGACTGCCGACAACTGGGTTTTCCATCGTACCCCGAAAGGTTGACAATTGTTATTTTCTGCAAATCTGGCAACGCCTGTCAGAGTTCCTTTTGAGCTATTATTTGCCAGGCTATTTTGTTTCGTAAAACTACTAAATTGACAGTGATATAATGTTGGCTGACCGTTAATCCAGTCCACCAGAATCTATCATCACCTATTTACGGTCACTGGTTTGCCATTGCATGTTTTGCAGATCATCTGTCGACTAAAAGCGTCTCCACTCTGAAATCCAAACCCCTGACTCTTTTGGTGCCTTCGTGCATGAATGCGCACATATGTTCAGATTTAGCCAGTGTGTGCAGTGTGGTGTTCTGTCTGACGCTCATTTCCGACATTTGTCTTTCAGTCTGTGAGATTCCGGCATCAGACTGTTGTCCTAGATAATTATAAGAATGCGCGGACACTTAAGTAGGAAAGACGATGCAGGATATCCGTTTGAGATAAAAGAATTTTCAGCTTTCTGTAGGAGACTGTTGTGGCTAGATAAGGTGCCCCGTAATCGTCCAACTTAACAGATATTAATTTGCCACCGTACGTGTAAAGAATCCTATAATATATAGAGTTGACGTAGCCATTACGAGTAGTGCATTCTGCTCTCAGAGTCGTTAGACATTTCATTATGGAAAACGTTTGGACTAGGAGGATCTACGAGACTACTTCATCACATTTGTTCGAAAGAAACAATAGCTGTGATGTTCTGGCATATTGAAATACACCAGACATTTTAATTTCATCGAGAAAGAGGAAGATAACTTTGGGCTTACTGATTGGTTCACGCGCATGTGCGAAATCAGTTTAACCACCCGCCTCTACACGAACATCAAAAGAGACCCCGAGGCAGAGGGGATCATGCTGTCAGTCGTGGCCGTCCTCATACAATTTCCAGCAATTGTGCCCGACAGATCTCGCTCTTCACCTTGTGCTCTGCAGTGTGCAATAAGAGGAGCAGCAACTCATACCATATGCTTGTAGTAAAAAGAAGAGACAATGAATACTGGAATGCTCACAGGACTGGCGGGTTATCCACACGGCAACGTCGAATTTGACGTGAGAAAAGGCGAAGAAAACACTAAATATGCTGCCAATATTGCAAATCATCATACTTGCTATTTCAGCGTGCTAGTGGAAAAATTCAGAGGGGAGCATATGCAAACGCCTAGTCTGTGACCACCACACAGTAGCACTAACCAATAACAATGGCAAGATTTGACAAAGAGAAACTGACTGGTTCCACAATCTATATAACTTCATGATGACATTTCGGTGAACGACAAAGCAATATGAAGGAATGCATCTGCACGTGTATCAGCCTGCTACTTTGCGTAATTACACAAGCAGCGTCTAACGGTAAGCAGACTTGACCCGAACTAGTCAACAGTCGTCGATTATGCTTATGCCTTTCAGTAGGTCAATAAATAAAATAGGTGTTTGTGAATATGTAATCATTTTAAGTTTCAGTTCTGCTTCCAATCTCCACTTTACTTGCATTAAGGCTGAAATGCTGAGTCCTCTTTAAAACACGTTGTTAAAACTTAATTGAACTTAATCAATACTTTGTTTTCCTAAGGCCACAGACTGTGTCCGCGTAACAGGACAATAATCGATCTGGCCTACGTCGTGATGCATTTACTAAGACCAGTCGACGCTCTGGTCTTTGAAAGATGGGAAACCCCCGGTGTGCGAAAGCACACATACTTTAAAATTCACGCCAAACCGACAGCTACTGATTGCTTTATAAAACGAGTCATGGGAGAACAGAAAGCTATGCAGTGTGAATGCAATGTGAAGTTTCCTTTTATAGCAATGACCATTAGTTTTGTGGTCAGTTCACAAATTTTGCCTTTACACACATGCGTTTGGTTAATTTGAATGAATGCCAAACAACCAATGTTCTAACTTAAGCATCAACGATTTTGCCAAACCCTGAATACTACCAGCATGAATTTTAGAGATATGTGGCCTTGACTGGTAGTTTTCAATGGATGTCATACCCGCCTGACTACTATGCACTCCAGGATATTTCTGCAACCGTAAAAGTCGATGTGACGTTTGCGAACGAAGGAAACCAAAGGACCGATTTGATTCTTCTGCCATCTCTCAACTTTTACCATGTCTCCAACCGCCGCACAGCGTTGTCTCCATTTCGCAAGACGAGCACATTTAGCTCAATATGGACCAGGCGCACTCTGGAGGATGTCGAGGACCATCTAAACCAAGCATTCCTATTAATTGGACCCTTGTATTGCTACCATTGAAAAAATGATGGGAATGTGATTTCTACAGAATTAAAGAGACAGGTTGCAGAAGGGGAGACTTTGGATTTTTGTTCGTGATCGTAAAAGTTGTTGGATTTTTTTTAAAATAAGTAATGTTAAAAAATGTTAAATTCTAATGATCACGTAAAGGGGCCTGTTACGCAGTTTGAGCCGTTACAACGCAGTTAGTGCCAATACACATGGACACTCGAATAACATTTCACGACTAAAGAACACTACCTGTGAAAATACTGATAAATATCGTGTGACAATGCAAATAAACATGATTGTGTATGCCCGTTTCAGAAGGCATATCAGCTTGAGGCGCGAATTTGAGAGATAGAAAATGGAAGTTACTAATTGTGCCCTTTTTCAGGGGATTTCTTTAAAGCCTTCCAGTACGCCTAATTCTCCGCAGCAAACAAGTCCGAATAAGGGCTGTAAAACCGTTCATCTAGTTGATGCTCAGATAGCATGCTCTGCTTTTCAGTCACAGGAGACGGTTTGCATTTTTTCCCCATCAGTTCACAGTTGGGCTTGAGAGTTGTGTGATGTAAGAGGTTATATAGAGAGTCAGTTTCACCTGCCGCATACCATCTTACTTAACCCGATCATCAATGATTGATAAATTACTGTAATTTATTTGATAACTGTGGTATTCTGGCATACCGGATTATAGCAGTCATTTTAATTTCAACGAGAAAGAGGAAAATTAATTTCGGCTGACTGACTGGCTCACGCGCACATGCAACATCTGTTTAACCGCCCGTCTTGACACGAACATCGAAAGAGACCCTGTGGCACAGGGGATCATGCTGTCAGTTGTGGCCATCTTCATACAAATTCCAACAATTGTGCCCGACAGATATTGTTCTTAACCTTGTACTCTGTAGTGTGTAATATGGGGAGCAGAAATTCATACCATATGTTTGGAATAAAGAATAGACATAAATACTGCGATGTCCGCTGGACTGGCGGGTTATTCGGACGGCAAGGTCGCCTTTGGAGCGAGAGGCCACTTATGCTGGAAGTTATCGTTCCTACAGTCGGTCCGTAATCATTACTGCTTTTATGAGTATTTTCTAAGTTAAATTCGAAACCTACAAATCAAAACTGACAAAATAAATGAAGACGAGGTCGTAGACTCAGCAGCCTGATGCCGGGTTTTGCAAACCGGCGTTGAGGACTATGTCAACGCAGCGCCCGAATGTGATTTAGCAGCTTTCCCCGTTAATTTTGGGAAGACGCCAGGCACTCTGGCACTTTTATTGATGAAAACGCATGTACTCATTGCTTGAGTAGATTTGCACTAAGCTATTTGGAAGACGTGGTTATGAAAATACCACTGAATGCAGTCGGGCACTTGCTTATAAATGGGGTGCAGTTAGTACGGCCAACGGTCTAGCCTATGAAGCACTGATATCTCTTATCGCAAATCTGACACATTATGCCATCTCTCCCTCGGAGGATTATGAAGTTATTTTTCACTGAGGGGTCAGCTTATATTTCAGGACATGGAACAATGCTGCATGGTTCAATGAGAGTCCTACGTTTGACGTGCTCAATATGCCCATCAGACCCATCCTCATCTTGCGCCAATATTCTACCTATTTTGCCATGCATCTTCTCTCTTGAGCCATCAGAAATCTTTCCGAACGCATTTAGCAGGTACAATCCTTGACAATGGTCATATATTCCACATCGTTAAATCACCTGTCGCTGAACCAAATTTGGATTGGAACAGGCCATTTTTGTTGATAAGACGTGGATGCGATCACTGGAATAGGAGTGTTAGTCACCTGATGTTTTGACTTCGGTCTGTGAGTAAAATGTTACTAGTACAGCTATCATAGCCATCTAGTAGTGCTACATATTTCTCGGTCCCCGCTGCACTGGGATTTGACATGGTTGTATGCAGATTTGTTGTCGGTACTGTTGTGAACGGTGTGGACAATTCGCAGTCTAATATTTGTCGAAGGGCATGGCGTGCATTAAAATCAGTCATCATATCCTTGCAAAAATGGAACCGCTAGAATTTGGACTGACACTCAGCACAGGACTCAAGTCTCTTTCTTCTTCCGCTCACAGCCTCAGGTCTACCCTTGCATGTCATGCAGGCCGTCTGGCCAGACAGCATTGTGTTTTTTCCAGAAACTGTAGTGAACGCGATCCTCAGTGTCTCCTTTAAAGGACTTACCACCACCACTGTCTGTCTGGGTGCCATCTGCGAATGCTCTTCTCTGCACGCGTGCCTCTACGATGTAATTAGCTACGTCGATAGGCCTCATATATTTTAAAATTCACGCAGTTTGCCATCATGTGTAAAAAATTGTGGACTTGAGTTAAATTGAAACCGAAGAATAATAGTAGTAATTGCCACATAACAATGACATACAATTGACCCTTGGACTGCATTGAGGACTCACTTCAGTCATGGACCCAAACGCCCACGGTACACTTAGGCGATTATGTGACGATCGACGGTCGCCTGGATCACACATGCTTACTCTGTAGGCAAGGTCTCCACCCTAATGAAGCGATATACTTTTGTTAAGCCCTTGCAGAATGCAGTCATCGGAAAGGAATAAGTGAGGCAGCTGCCTTTCTGCATTGGCAAAGGTAAAATGTAAACTCCGTCCAAAATTTTTCCACTTATGCCGGAAGTAACCTTTTTTACAAGCGGTCTGCAGTCTAAACATCTATGACTATCTATTAAGGCACTTTTAAAACCTACGAAACATCGCTGACAAAGAACTGAAAACGACGTCTTAGCGGGCAAACACTCGGCCGTAAAAAGAGATTTGTGCAAATACTTCTAGACTCCTTTGACCAACCTGATACGCATTTTGCAAACCGTTGTATTCTGCGTTCATTTAGGATTGTGCCGACGCAGTGCCAAAACGCGTAATTGCAGGCTTCGCTGTTATCTTCATGAATGCGCCAGGTACTCTGGAGTACGGTTATGACCTATTGGTGAAAACGTAATTTAAGTGGTCTGACTCATACAAGGTTAACAGAAACTTCTTAATGCCTTTCCGTTTCGAAAAGATTAATTAAGTAGGGTTGTAAAAGCAATCATCTTGCAGCATTATTCCGTAGTAATTCAGTTACCCCAGCACAATTCGGCTTTCGAACGAACTTCTTTTCGACTACATACAGAAACCACACTCCGTAAAAGTGATTACTTAATTAGCATGCATTTTTTTTCATTGATTTTCGGTGTCCTTGAAGATTCACTTATTTTGCATGGAAAACACGCATAAAAAGATTCATTCCTATGCCCATTCAGTAGTGAGGTACGTCGTCTTTTAATTTTACATTCGCAGGACGGGTAGCATTTGGTTTCAAAAACTTTTCCAATTCCCGATTAATTTTGAACCCAACCTGCTTTAAACTTGCATTCAGGGCTCCCAAACTACAAACCCTATAATTTTCGCGTACGGAAATCCACGCATTTCTGTACGGTAATAAAGGAAGCCCAGATAGGGTTCATAAAATGAAGCAGTGAATTTGAACCACATTGTTAACTTTTCAAGCCCCATTGGTAAATGCAGAGACATGACATTTTATGGAGGTCCATTTCACGGTGCTAAAAGGTCTCACAATAAGAAACTTTTTAAAACCGAACTATATCCTCCCTTCGAGAGTAAAATTGAGAGAGGACACAACTTTCTATTGAATGCGCAAATGAATGAATCTTCTTATGCATGATTTCCATGAAACATAATTAAATCTCAAAGGACCTCGAAAATCAATGAAAAAAATTCATGCCAATTAAGTAGTCATTTTTAACTAGTTTGGTTTCTGATGCAGCTGGAAAGAAGTTTCTTCGAAAGCCGACACCCTGAGGTAACTGAACCATTATGGAATTATGCTGCACGATGATTGCTTTTACAACCCTACTTAATTAATCCTTTCGAAACGGAAACGCAGATCGGAATTTCGATTGACATTTCATGAGTTAGCCCGCCAGACACTCTGGAAGACGTTTATGTCTTATTGGTGAAAACGTACGTTTTCAGTGTTCGAGTGGATCTCAAATGAGCTATTTTGGATGCTAGGTTAAAAAGTACCATAAACACATATGGGCGGTTACTGCACGATGATTGCTTTTACATACCTACTTAATTAATCTTTTTGAAACGAAAAGCATTTTGGAATTTCGGTTGAAATTTCATGAGTTAGCCCAACTACTGTAATTATTAAATGTTAGAGTGGATCTCAAATGAGCTGTTTTGGATGCTAGATTAAAAAATGCAATAAGCACATACGGCTTGTTGATAATCATTCTGCATCTCAAGGATCTGAAGCAATATATCTGGAGTAGGACGTCTACACCTTCCCTATATCTTGCAGTGTGCGAATGCAATTTACAGAGTGAAATGACATCTTTAAGAAGGCAAATTTAACATTTCCATATGTAGATCACTCTGCATCAGATTTTATTGCTCACACTGTACTTTACAAACATTCGCCTTAGTTTAAAGATGCAGTAAATTACATTTTATTGTCAGATATTATTTAGGCTGCGGCACAACAGTTTGACCAAATGCCTGATAAGCAGATTCGACCAGAATGATTCGCAAATGTACTTGGCGGTTTTTTGTGGATGTGCAGGTCACATAGACACAGAAATGTTTATAGGCCGTGTGCCCTAATATCCAACAAGAATGGTTTTTTTGTTGTCATCACTGGTCGAATATGGTTGTCATTGCACTCAAGCACGTGATTATGACTCATTCAGCCACTGACGTCAAGTACAGCAACATGCGCTAGCATCACCGATTGAAGAGCGGTCCAACGATGGAGGAGCACTGATATCTCATTATTTTGACCAACTGTGAAAAAACTGGGTGCCTCGATGGAATTTGAACTCAGGACAGCAAGGTGAAGGCTTTGGTACGGCCAACGGTCTAGCTTCTGAAGCACTAATATATGTTCTCGTTTATCTGCCACGTTCTGTCATCTCTACCTCGGCGGATTACGCAGTTGTTTTCCACCAAGGGGTCAGCTTATATTTCAGTAAATAGAACAGTGCAACATGGCTCAATGAGCGTCCTGCGTTTGACGTGCTCAATTTGCCCATTAGACCCATCCTCATCGTGCGCCACTATTCCACCGATTTTGCTATACATCTACTCTCATGGTCCAAAAGAAATCTTTCTGGGTACAATCCTTGACAACAGTCATATTTTCCATGTCCGCTAATCGTCTGTCACTGAACGAAATTTGAATTAACGCAGACTATTCACGTTGATAAGACGTAGATGAGATAACCGGACGAAGTGTTTTACTCACCTGACGTTTCGGATGCTCTCTCGAACCCAGCATCAGAGACAGTGACACGTGTCCTACGAAAAAATTCCTGCCTTTTCTACAACACCTTTATTCGCAACCATGTATCATGGCATTCCGTCTCCTGACCTCCGTAATCGAGCAGTCTATGTATAGCCTCTCAGGCACCTCGTTGTTAATTGATACTTTTACTGACACCAAGTGCTTTGTTTGATTTAATTATTTCCATTTCCGGCCACAGCGTCCTTAGCGGCTCCCTTGTATACGCTGCAGTGCCAAAATAAGCATTTTCCTCTTTCCAATGGAGCCACCACTAATAATGTTTAAGCGAATATTTCTTGAGTAAAAATGTACGTATGAGTAATTAATTGTCCATGTCACTTTGTGGCATTCAAAAGAAGAAGAAGAGGAAAAGGGATCTCTAAACCATTCGCTCTGTTTTTAAATGGCATGCAATCACTTGGATCCAGATGGGTAACTGTCGAATTACAGTACGGCCGAGATATTATAAGATGTAAGCGTTTATCCGGTATAGACGTCCATGTTATTTTATTACAATAACGATTGTTGAGTGTACAAGGGCAAAGATTTCTATTTTGTCGTGTCCCTGGGTCCTGCGTAGATACTTAAGAGTCCATCAGCAGCGTTAATTTTCTTCCACGTCAGTGAATAACACAAATGGCAAATATCACTTGGTACATGGACTGCGAAGTGGAAGCTAGCATTTCCCTTCTTCTATTATACAGCTGAGGGTCTACAGCTAACGCATACCGCCACGCAAAAGATATGCCTGACACAAATGGAAAAAAATCTTTTGCATCAGTGAGAATCAGCTGTTTGCAATCACTGGCTGTCGAATGAACTCATAAATGGCTGTGATCATTGAGTGTCCTCGGACATTACCGCTATATCGATGTCATCATTGTCAGTCACCTGACTGTGCGTAATATCCCAAGTGCCCTCTTGATCTTTAATAACTTTATTGACATGAAATATGGTAAAAGTTGGTTTCTTGAAGATTCACTGCAGGCTAAGAATGTGGCCCTGACATCCAAAGCCTCCGTCTAAACCAAACAAAAGCGCAGTTATTAGTAGGCCCGTGTGCAGTAAACTACCATGTCTGTTTTAGAACACTGTAAGGGTGGCATTATCAAAAAACAAAATTCTGTAGTATGCGGTGAAGTGGCAACAACAGTGCGTCATTCATGGTGCATACTTTTCAGCAAGAGCTTTTGTGATGAGCTGATGTGCATTTCATATTTGCTAGTTCAGCGCCATTGTGCGAAAATTCAAGGTGGATGCATGTGCAAACGCCTATCCTGTGACCACCACACATTGCCACTAACCAATGACGATGGAGGAATATGGAGAATAAAAATTGACTAGTGCTGCCACCTTTATAACTTCATGATACTGTCACGATTACAGCGGTGAAAATCAAGGCACGATGAAGGAATGCATATGCGCGTATATCAGCCTACTGTTTTGCGCAATCACGCAAGCCAAGTCTACTGGTAGGCACACTTGACTTGGGCTAGTCAACAGCCGTTTATTAAGTTTATACTTATATCTAGCTAATTACGAAAAATTTGGGCTTCGTATTTGTAACCGTTCAAAGTTTGCGCCCACCATACAATCCTCATTTCTCACGCACAAACAGAAATGCTGAATACTTTTGTTTAATACTTGCAAAACCTAATTGCAACTAATTTAAATTTTGCTTCTCTAAGACTCCAAACTTTGTCCGCTTAACGGAACCACAATTGATCTGCCCTACGTCGTGATGCATCTATTAGAACAAGTCGATGTCCCGGTCGTCGGAAGGAGGTACACCACGGAGGCGCGAGCGCAGATACATTTTAAAATTAACGCCAAACCGACTGTCATAGGTTGCTTTGTAAGACGACTCATGGGCAAACAGAAAGCTATGCAGTGCGAATGCAATGTAGACTTTCCTTCAATGAAAATGTCTATTAGTTTTCTGGTCAGTTCTTAAATTTTACTTTTATTAGTCGACATTTGACAATCTAAAGATTATCAAACGGCCGATGATCTAACTTAAGCATCGATAATTTTTGCCAAAGCCTGAATTCTACCAGCATTATTTTTAGAGACTAATGGCTATAAGAGAAAACCACCATTGGATGCCATACTCACCGGACAACTATGCGCTCCAGAATGTCACTTCAACCGTAACAGTCGACGTGACGTTTGCGAACAAAGAGAACAAACGGACCGATTTGATTCTTCTCTCAGCTCTCAACTTTTACGAAACCATCAACTGTCCAGCTCTTTCAACAATGGCCAAGACAAGCACATTTCGCTCAATTTGGACCAGACGTGCCCTTCGGGATGCGCAGCAGCATCTAAACAGAGTATTCTTATTGGCCATGCCCAAGTATTGCTATCATTAATTACTGACTGGAATGCCATTTCCACAGAAGTGAATATGTAGGTGCTGCTAATATTGTGGTTCAAGGGAAATCATCTCAGTTTGTGTTTGTTGTCATAAAAGTTTGCTTAATAAATTGTTAAAATTGTTTAACTCTATTAAGTAGTCTAAGTGAGGTATCACTCAGGGTAAGCACATGGATTGATTGGAGTGTAATGCATGCTTTTGCACAGCAATGCCCAGGTTAAACATGAAACGAGACAGAACAGCACTGTTAAAGGATATGGGCTCTGAAAATACTGATGAATATTGAGCATACACACAACCAAACGCTATGGGACTTAGAACTAGAATGGACAAGCGGACACAGTCATCAGTCAGAGACAAAAGTGAGGGCACCACTCAAAGTCAAGCACCGTGACACCCAGCTATTAGCAGAGAGAGGCATAGACTGACAGACAGACAGTCACAGCAGGCATCGAGAGTTTCATCCAGCTATTAACGGACAGACTAGGATGTAGAGGACGGGCAGCAAGAGCGGCATACGACACGGAACTTCAACAGTCAATAGGAAGAAACAGAGCAAATGCACTTACCTGAATAAGAACTTACCTGGTGGCCTCCTGCGATGGTCCAGACAGAGCCTCGTCTCGACGATGTCGACGCAAAGATCCATCCGGCCAGCGCAGACCACAGTACCGCACGTGCAGGTGCACGCACGGATACCCTCACCTGGTTTAGCCCGCCGGTCGAGACGGTTGCCCGGGGTAAGGCCGCTGAGCAGAGCCCGGCTACGTTGAGCCACAGGTGAGAGATAGGTGCCAGCATGTGGACGCTGGGCGTAGGCTCACCTGCAAGCAAGTGAGCGACCACTAAGACCATCACGCGAAACACCGCTGACACCCCTACATCCCACAAACACACACACACACGACAGTTCGACCATCGATTTCGATGATGTCCATCGTGTGCCCCACAGCTGCAGCAGCGGGGGGAGCAGGGACGGTGACTTGCGCAGGGGTTTATAGTGCCGGTAGACTTGCGTAGCATCTACCCACACTCTCTCCTCCTCCCCCGTCTGAGCCCGGTTTCAAGACAGAGTCAAGAAAACCGGAGACGAGGGAGGCCACAGGTGGACGGCTCAGACGGATTCTCACCTTGGCGTTCCACCACACCCCCTGGTCCACACACAAATGACCAGGATTTTGACCACAAAACGAAGGGGTGGTTGCAGTGGTCCAGTTGTACGACGATTGCCGACAACAGGGTCTGCCAGCGCACCCCGTAGGTGTTGGCATTCGTTATTGCGCACAGATAACTCCTGCCAGAGTACGATGTGGCCCCGTGCTGGTCCAGCGCATCTAACACGTGGCCCGTTTAGAGGGCACGACACAGACACACAGACACACACACACACACAAACTCCTCATTCATCGCAGGCACGATAAGCTGTGCTGGTAAACCGGCTTCCTCTGTCAACAGTGTAGTGGAACGCAACGCAATGTTGTTTAGATGCGATTTGTTCAACTCTTATTGCGTTTGACTAATCGAAGTTAGGAATTGGGCAGATGATGAAGAAAGCATTCGTCCGAAGGCAGCTGGCATGTGCTTTGTAGAATTCAAACGCATGCTGGCAGCAAACGTTATCTAAATCTTCAGAGTTTAAGCGTCCCTTCATTTTATGACGCCTTTATATTTTCAAGTGGATATGCGTCCGCGGACGGCCGAAATATCCTTAGTAAAAAACGAAAACACGCTGCAGTAAATGTTACTTAATTCTTCAGAGTATTAGGGTCTCTGTTTTTTAGGAACATTTCGAATGCTCATTTTAACGCCTTCGTTTGAATAGCATCTTTAATGCGCATACAGATCCTGCGTCTTCGCATTTCTTCTATTGTCATAGACCAATAGCAATGAAGGAATTTGTAAATCAAACGAGACTGGTTCTGCAAGCTATTTAAGCTACAACAGCGTCATAAACGCATTTTTCGAAGTGAAGACGCTATGAAGAAGTCCATCTGTGCGCATATCGGCATATTACTTTGTCTAGTGGCCCTAATTTAGGGCAGACGTTAGTGAACACAACGTGAGCTCCTCAGTTGGTATTTAGTAATTTCAGGCAGTAAAGGTTAACGCCATCAACTGGAAATTAGTTCATTTAAATGCTCTTACTATTATCACAGATCACTCTATTTATACACAAATGGAGGATATAATTACTAAGACTACATTATGTGCAAATCGGACCAGTGCACACTGGGTTTTTGGAAAACGGCTCAAATATTATTCTTCCGTGAGATAGTTGAGGGCCCTCTAAAATAAAATACATAACTTCGTGGTCAGTTTTGTACAATTCAGACAAAATTAAGAAATTTCTAATTACACATAAGTGACTTGTAACTAACTGAGTGAAATTAAGTAATATTTCCCTTTTTTTCTATGAGTCAGGATTATGTCCGCGAAACGAAACCACAGTCAATTTGTCCCAGGCCGTTTTGCATCTGCTGGGAGACATCGGTATTCTATCCGTAGGCAGGTTATGTACTTGGCATATTGTCGCCCATGTGTGCTTTCAAATTGACGCCAAGCCCACTACCAGTGGATGCACAGTATCCAGAGTTCTGCGCCAAAAGAAAGCCATGCAGTGTGTGTGCAGGGTACACTTTCCTTCCTTGATGATGTCCATTAGTCTGCCGATAAGTTCAATATTGCCCAAGCAATAAACACGCTCCTGTTAATTTCAAAGCGTTTTCAATACTAGATGTCCTCACAAAAGCATCCACGTTGACCTTTAGAATTCATTACTGATCAACAACAACTTTCAAATGCTGCTATACGTGCCGGAAATGTATACGCTGCGGAACGTGTCTTCGAGTTTCACAGTTGATGTGACTTATGCGAATAAAGGAGATGAAAAGTCTGATTTACTGCTCTTATCTGCCATCAACGTTTACGGTGGCTTTAAAAATTTCAGCGAATTTCAAATTTCAAAGGACGAGATTATTTCGCTTAGCATGGACCAGGCGCATTCTCGAGGATGCTCAACATCTTCTTGACGAAGCGTTCTCATTCATCAAGCCTTTGTATTGTTACCATAAGATTGCATGTAAGACACTACTACCACAGTGCTGGTTGCAGTGACATTGAAATGGAATAAAATGAGAATATTTTACACGCCTGCACATATGACGTGTGTGGTTATTTTACACAAGCATATGATAAATGAAAATTTGAATTCGGATGAGCAGTCAAAGTAATGAAGTGCACTGAGAGCACACGACAAGATGTGTATAAATGCATCTGGACGAAATTAATGTCGTGACTATGGATGGAACAATCAAATTTTAAATGAGCGGATGAGTATATAATGGGTAGAGTAATATCTCCAAATGCGGTTACGTCGTGGGTGACATGATCGTAATTGGGCAGCCTTAGCGTGGGCTCAGTGAATGTACGCGAAATTGATGTGTTCACCTGGGTCGTTTAGGCTCTAAGCTGGCGGGGTGATTTATGGCTTGCCTACGCAAGCCAACTACATCATCATCATCAACATGATCAGTTGGTTGTACAGGCATTCCGCCCTTTAGACAACAGGCTCTGTTTTCACTCAGTTTACATTGCACAGAATTGGTTCATATGAAATTCTTGACAAGCTAACTTGTTACTTTGCATAGAAGCGGCAACGGCTGACGGCGTGAACTCTTCTGCTAATTTACCCTATGAACTGTTTTGATGAACACACCCAGAAAGTGGAATGAGCTGAGCAGATGGCCTCTATATGCAGTTTTGTAGAGCGCATTATGCAGAGCTACCTAGAATTAGTTACGAAGACTGAAACGTAGTGTGTAAATAGGTGTTTTTGCGGATTTCTATAATTCGCATGACGCAATTGCGAATGTCAGTGAGTAACGTGGAATGACTTTCACGCAAGTAAATGATATGTAAAAGTTAGAATTCGGACGAGCAAGCAATTTTGTGTACTGAGACAACATGATAAATTGTGTGCAAACACGTCTGGGCGAAACAGATGATGCGGCCCAGGGATGGAAGAATTAAATTTTAAATCAGAAGAAGGTATTTCTTGGGCAAGTCTTAGGTGACATGATCGTAAAAAAGCTGCCTCTTCAGTGAAATATGCCTGCTTTTGTGCTGAAAATGTGCCCACGTTATTTTATCAAGGAAAATCTTCATGGAACGTTTTAAAAATGGACGTTGCCATTTATGAATACAAACATACGCTGTCACAGTCCTGCTCATCATGATGACGAAATATTTTACATAAGCCGATCAAAACACTAATTTGAGTTCCATCGAGTAATCTAGGTAAAGTGAGGCACATACAAACATAGGTAACCTCCGTCACAGCCCTGATCATGATGACGAAACATCATACATAATCCGATCAGAATGCTACTTTAAGTTTCGACGAGGTGCTGCACAGAGTGCGTATAATGAAGTGGCTAAAAAGACCCGCTGCACGGGCACCGGCATTGATTTGTCCTCGTCTGTGAAAATCACCCTCGTCGTCGTCGTCATCATCATCATCATCGTCATCGTCTGCATGATCAGTTTGTTGATCAGGCACTCCATCTCTCAGACAACACGCTCTGTCTTAACCCCCCCCCCCAGTTTACAGCCCACAGAATTTGGTTATACGCAATGCCTGTTAAGTTAACTTGTTATTTTGCATAAAAATTGCAACGGCAGACGGCGTGACGTCTTCAGCTAATGAATTCATTTGATGAACACGTACAGAAAGTGGAATGGTCTAGGCGACATTTGGAGTTTAGTTGTTCACAGTATGCGTAGGCTGCAAAGTATTGGATAAATAGGTGTTTTCTCAGATTTCTGTTATTCATATGACGCAATTCTGAATGTCAGCGAGTAACCTTTGTTTGGATCAGTTATCCTGCCAGTTTTCTGGTTAAACGTGCACAGTTACAGAATTGAGTCTTTTTATACCTACATGAGTGGCAGTCCAGAACAGAAAGTATATGGCCATCCCACTTGCAAGACGAAACTGCCGACTTTTATTTTGTTCCTAGGTGCCTTAAAACGGAAACCAGCATTCCCCCTAGTCTGTCTTTCAGCGTTGGTAGCCAGGTGGCGAAGACCAACCAATGGATGAAAGGTTTGCTGAAAAAAACGAGCCAAATCTTATGTATCAGTTCAGAGATTAAATTCAGTTGTTTGCAAACATTGGTTGTCAAGGAAGCCTAAGCATGCTTTATGATTCTTAGGTCTGAAAGCTGTATTTGAGATGAATCGACAATTACTGCGTTGACCTAGACACACGAGGAAGATGCCAGGTAAAACGCCAAATCCTAATGGGCATCAAATTTCGTGCTGTTGACAGTGAATTTCCAGTGTAATTCTCTCGTCCACAGAGGTCAGGAAAATACTGGGTCATTTATGTGGTCGTGTGAGTAGTAATTCCATCATCGTTGACGCACATAATGGGGAGAAGCTGCATTCTGGTAGTAGGCATGCATGGGGACGAATGTACGGATCAAGAGAACGATTTAGAATCGGTCTACGCAGTTCAATGTCTAATTCAAAATGGTCTTTAAGGGTTCAGGAAAGGAATTCGTACTGAATGCAAACAACCTGTTATTTATAACTAGGTAACCCGAGGACATCTAACAATGTCCGTAAATACAGTAGGTGGGCTAACTCATGAAATTCTGAGCAAAAATTGCTACATATGTAGCATGCAAGCTTCTCATTGATTTTAGATGCCCTTCAAAATTCAATTATATTTCATTGAAATCATGCATAATAAAATTCATTCTTTTACGTATTTGATAGAAAATCACGTCTTCTTCCAATATTATAATTCAGAAGCAGGGTATAATTCGGTTTCAAAAAAAATTCTTATTGTGAGATTTTTAATACCTTGAAGTGGTAGTTAATAAAACGTTATGTCACCGCATTTACAAATGCGGCTTGTAAAGTTAACAATATTGCTCAAATCCACTGCTAAATTTTATGAACCCCATAAGATCGCCTCTTATTACCATAGAGAAATGCATGGCTGGCCGTACACGAAAAATATGTGACTTGTAGTTTTGAAACCCTGAATTCAAAGGCAACTGCAGGTCGGGTTCAAAATTATTCGAGCATGGGAAAAGTTTTTAGAAATCGAATAATAGTCTTTTTTCAAGTATAAATTCGAAAGTAGACGTGATTTTCTATGCATGTTCTTCCATGAAATATAACTGAATATACAAGGGCATCGAAAATCAATGCGAAGCTTGCATGCTACATATGTAGCAATTTTTACACATAATATTTATTGCATGCAGTCGGACAAAATTCATTCGAATGTCGAAACCCTGAGGTGACTGGATCATTATTGAATTGTTCTGCATCATGATTCGTTTTACAACCCTACTTAAGTAATCTTTCGAAACGAGAACGCATTTCGAAATTTCGGTCGACATTTCAGGAGTTTGCTCATCTACTGTATTTGCAGACATTGTTCGAAGTCGTCGGGTTACCTAGTTATAAATAACAGTACGAATTCCTTTACTGAACCCTTAAAGACCATTTTTAATTAGACATTGAGCTACGTAGACCGATTCAAAATTGTTCTCTTAATCCGTACAAACCAAAAGAGTTCCGCGCAAACGTTGCATTGCTGTCGTTTTTTGTGTTTTCACAAGGTCTGCTCGTTGACTTATCTGCAGTAGGACGTCAGTTACACGTACCTAGCAGTTGAAATGCAGGATGTGATTTTTCTATCAGCCTTCAATCTCAAGGCTTGCCTTGACATTTCAACGCTGTCTACGTCCTCGGGGGCGAGCACATTCCGCTCAGTATGGACCAGACGCACGCTGGAGGATGTCCAGAGGCCGTTGAGCAGATCATTCGCATCCACCGGGCCCTGATATTGCTTCCATAAAAGCCTAATTTGTATGCTGCACCTATTGAAATGAATACCAGCATAACGGGTTTTTGCATGTGAACTCAAAAAACCTGCCGGGATATAAATCATTAATAGAACTGAAGTTTTGATAAGAGTCTTACGTTGTGCGCTGCACAATGAAAGCACATATGCCAGTTGGTTACTATGCGTAATTACACAAGTCAATTTTAAATGAAGTACCCCACGCGGTGAGAGCATCTTAGAAATCGCACGTGTACTGCCTTAAGCGGTATGAATGTTTCTGCACAGTGAAGCTCACGTCAACCAATGCACTTGAGAAAATTCCACTGACGGGGGGAAATTATCTTTGAAGACACTGAGACAGTTCGCGTGAGGGTATTCAAGTGACCCTTGGAACTCCTGTATGTTGAATTAACAGATGTGACAGCCTGTGGTCCGATGAATAATTTCGGGAGACATGTAAGATTGGAGCGTAGATTTTGGAAATCAACAGAAGTTAATTGGAGGGAGATTCCATTTGAAACAGTCCATGTTGCCTAATTCTCCCCAGCAAACAGACTCATAAGGCGTCGTGGCTTGAAATGCTGCCAGCAGACGCGATGACATTGTTCTCGGCATTAGTCATGTATTGTCGCAATAACCCAAGGACTGAGTACCAGGCTCGACGTTCGTCTCCTTATATGACCTACAGCAAAAGTATTTTACGGTCCTGCTTCACCAGGATTTGACATATTTGTATGCGCTTGATTGACGAAACTTTCGCGGACGGTGTAGTTCCCATGCAACGTGCAGTTTGTCGGAATGCACTGCGTGCATTACTATGAAAAAAGGGCTTCTATCATAACTTTTGTTATCCCCTCCCGACGCCTAAAAAAATGGCTCTGTTGGAATTCAGACTGACATTCAACCCAGGCCTCTTGAATCTTTCAGCTTCTGTGCACGGACTCAAATCCACCCTCGAATGTTATGCAGGCCATTTGGTCAGACAACATTGTAGTTTTTCAGAAACCACACCAAACGTGACCCTCAGTGTCTCCTTTGAATGTCTTGCCATGAATGTCTGACCGTGTGCCCTTCTCTGCCTGTCTACAACTACGATGAAATCATCTACACTGACGGGCTTCGTGTGTCCTAAAATTTCAGCAGTTTGCCGATTGTGTAAAAAATCTGGACATGGCGGTAAGTGAAAATTGAAAAAAAAACCAGTGGTCACATAACAGTGACAGTTAGACACTAGTGTGGATCCGTCGACAAGTTGTCCACCTATGCCGAAAGTAACTGTTCTTGCAATCGGGCTCTAATCTTAACTGCTTTTAAGAGCATGTTCTAAGGCACGTTCAAAACTTGTCTAACATAACTAACAAAGAAATTAAGACGAAGTCGTAGAGGTCTTACGCCCAGAACTAAGGAGAAACAACAGCAAAACTTTTCAGATTACTCTGAACAGTCAGATGCCCAGTATGCAAATCGGCGGTGAGGTCTATGTCAACGCAGCGCCCGAACGCGATTAAGCAGATTTCGCGGTTATTTTTGGGAGAACGGCAGGCACTCTGGCACTCTTATTGATGAAAACGCATGTATTCAGTGCTTGAGTAGATTTGGGCTAAGCTATTTGGACGACGTGGTTATGAACATACCACAGAATGCAAATGGGCACTTGCTTATAACTGGGATGTTCGGGGACCTCGAACGATATCCCCAGGGTAGAAGACCAACCGCCTTGGCTTATCTACGCAATATGTTTTGTTCTTTTTAAGATAATTGCCGCGCGTTCTTGTGTGTGAATGCAGTCTACAATGTCCATTTGCGGTATTAGGCTGGCCTATTGGGCACTCTGACGTGTAGATCATTCGCATGCGGTACTTTACAAATGACCATCTTGGTTCAATGACGAATTAACTTGTAACCAATCGCCAAAAATTACATAGACTGCGGTTCAGAGAAATTCGTCAAGGTCTGACAAGTGGGGGTACATGTCAGTTGTCTGTGGATGCGAAAGCCACATTCACACAGAAATGCTGATGAAAGGCATAGTATGTGTGCTAACTCATGAAATGTTAACCGAAATTTCCGAACGTGCATCGGCTGAAATAAGCTCCTAATATTAACCACCATGCATTAAAAATTCCAAAATAATGTATTTAGTCCATGCTGCCGGCTGATTATTAAACATTTTGCCGGACGACCGAAACATCTATACTCTGTAAAAATATGACTACTTATGCAGCATGATTTTTTCCCCATTTATTTTCGATACCACAATTAACTCCAGATTAATTTTGAACTCGACCGGCCGTTGCACAGGCATTCAGGGATTCAAAACTACAAGTGGCATATTTTCAGTGCACGGAAAATCACGCAATTTTATATGAAATTAAGAAAAGACTATGTTGAATTGACAAAACCTAGCAGTAAATTTGAGCCATATTGTAAACTTTACGAGCAACACTAGTAGATGCAGAGGTTGGATGCTCCGTCAAGAGACGTTTCACGGTCTTCAGAATTTGCAGAATTAGAAACTTCTTAAAAGTCAAATTGCACATTTCCTTCTAGTATAGAATTTAACAAAGACGAAATTATTCTGCCAGATGAGCAATTGAGTACTCGAATACCTGTTTTCTATTATATTTGCATTTATTTGGATATCGAAAATCAATGAGAAACAATCCATGTTCCATAAGTGGTCATTTGTTGCAGCGAGTGGTTTTTGCAGATAATCAGAAAGGAGTCCATTCATGGCCGGCATCATGGGCTAATTATACCTTTATAGAATTATGCAGTTTGGTGATTAATATCACAATTCCACCTAAGTAGTCTTTTTGAGTCGGGAACGCAGTCCTAAATTTCGGTTTAAATTTCGTGAGTTAGAACGTCTGCTGTATGCAGAAATGGTCAGTCGCTGTCATCCCTTGTCGAGTATGCATGTTGTTGCTCTCATGGACGTGGTTATAACCCCTGGAGCCACTGGAACCAGTTTCCATAACGTGCGCTCGATTTGCCAATTGAAGATCCGCCCACAGATTGTAGGGCACTAATATGTGCTGTCACACATCTGCCACACATTGCCATCTATCCCTGGACAAACTACGAAGTTATTTTTTAGCAAGACATCGGCTTATATTTTAGGACAAACTGTGGGTAGGCTAACTCATGAACTGTCACCCGAAATCCCAAAATGCGTTCTAGTTTCGAAAAGATTAATTAAGTGTGGTTGTAAAACTGATCAGTCTGCAACATAATTCTACAATTTTGCTGTTACCTCATGATGTAGGCTTTCAAATGAACGTTTTTCCAGCTGAATCCAAAGACCACAACCTGCAAAAAACGACTACTTATGAAGCAGGCATTTTTCTCATTGATTTTCGATGTCCCGAATATTCCAATTATATTTCATGGAAAGCATGCATAAAAACATTCATTCTTTTGCTCATTCGGTTGGCAATTATGTCTTCTTCTAATCTTATCTTCAAAGAAGGGACATAATTCGGTTTTCAAAGACTCTTTCTCTTCCTGAATAATTTTGAACGCGCTCTACCGTCACACTTGGATTCAAGGTTTCAAAACTACAAGCCGTATATTTGCCGCGTAAGGAAAGTCGCACATTTCTCTACGGTAATTAAGGGGGACTATATAGGGTCCATAAAGTTTAGTAGGGGGTTTGATCCATATTGTTAACTTTACACGCCACATAAGCAAATACAGAGACACGACGATTTGCAAACTGTCATTTCACTGTATGTAAAAGTCCCTAAATTAGAGACTTTTTTAAAGATGGATTACTTCCATCCGTGGAGCATACAATTACAAAAAGACATAATTTTCTACCGAATTAGCAAGAGAATGAATGTTTTTGTGCATGTTTTTCATGAAATATAATTGGCCCCAATAAATTCTGCTTTACATGCTTGTTTTCAAATATAATTGGACTTTTAGGGGCATCAAACATCTGTGTTTTCGCTACTTAAAGATGTACTATATTGGCCCCACTCAACTAGGGCTGAAATATTGCAGTGCGAGTCACGATAGTGGTGACCTTGCGACTTTCGTCTATCTTTTTGCAACCTCTGGGTTTATCATTTGCAAAAGGTTACCCATTAGAAATCAGTGAACACCATATCAACACCTCGTAGAGATTTTACACTTAACTGAAGCGAAGAGCCTAATTTAAGACCACTCAATACTGAAAACCTGCATTTTTACCAAAGAGTCGCAAATTACAAATCTGGAATCCAGAGTGTACTTTTAAAGCATCGCGACGTTCTTGAAATCTGATTGATACACTAGTGGATACAGAGCTGCTGAATTATGTTGGACATATAAATACAATTTATCGGTTCGTTTACGCTTAAAATTAATTTCACGTACGGACCGACTTTAAATCAGCCGACAGATTTGTAAAAACGTTCACAACTGACAACCTGACCTCCCCGGAATCTGCACGTCCACGTCGTCCGTCAGTGTTTGTTAATCACTGGGGTTCTCGATTGCAAAAGGCTGCTCATTGGGAATCAACGACTGCCCCATCAACATCTCGTAGAGGGTATACATTTGGTTTCGTCGATAAGCGTTCTTTTAGACCACTTTAATACTGAAGACATGCATTTCCACCAAAGTGTCGCAATTTAAAAACCATCTTCTCCGAGTCTAGAGCGCGCTCTTTAATCATTGCGAAATCCTTAAAATCTAATTGGCGCACTGAGTTGACACAAAGCTGCTGTATTAGGTTGGGCAGTAAATCATTTTAAAATCTGTATTAAGTAAAGACCAACTCTATATCTGTCGGGCAGACTTGTAGATTTGCCCAAAACCGGCCATAACAGACGGCCTGACCTTCCCGGCCTAAGGGCCTCTTTGACGCCGGTGCCTAGTCAGTGGAGTAAAAAAATTGTGTTCGTAGGCATGAGTAAACCAACCACACGCTTTGTTGTGCCGCGTTTTCCACAGTTACATCAGATTAACAAAACAAAAAATCGTATCTACATATTATCTGACAAAATTTTCTATCAGGTAGGTCAGAAGAAGGGGTCGCGGCGTCAGCCTTTGGTGTTTTTATGCAAAACAACGGGTTAGATTGACGAGCATTGTTTATGACCCAATTCTTTGCGCTGTGAACTTTTGGAAAAAAAATTCATCCAGACTTCTTAAACAGAATGGTATTACCGACAAAGACAATAGAGACTGGAATAGTCATTTTTGGATTACTAGCTGTCGTCAGCCAGTCATACCCAACCCCGAGGTGTAGAGCACCTGGGGGTCAAACTCGCGAACTGTTAGTTATAAATCCAACGTCTCTGAACACTGAGACACGGGCTCGTTGTCCTATCGTTTTCGATCGAGAATATATAATGGCAGAGGGGTCACTACAGTCTCGATTATCTTTGTCGATAATAACATTCTGCCTGTATCATGCGCCGCTGTGAGGTTGCTGTTTGGGCTCGAGAAGCAGCCCGTAAGGCACAACGGAACGAGTGAGTCCCGAAAGAACTATCAGTGAGCGCCCCCCTACCAGGCTTCTTAGAGTAAAAACACAGCGTGTTGTCTAAACTGCCTGTGCAGGTTGCGGTGTTGATGATTTGAGCATAGGTGAAGGCAAATCACGATTGAAAGATACTTTCGGAGTCACGTCCTATCTGACTGGTTAATGTGGCGTCCGGTCTTCGTGGACACTGAAGGAATTGCGTGTTTCCCATAGTTTAAATGCGCTCTTTGCATAAATACTAAGATACAAAGGACGGGCTGATCAACGTAACAATTAAGAAAACTTGCACAAGTAACCTGCTACTAAGGACTTCTTGCATGAATCAACTCGCTAGCGCGTCTTAGCTAAATGAAAAATACCTGTTGTCTATCGAGGAATCTGCAAGGGATTTGAAAGACAAATGATAATCAGAAGACTTCTTCAACATTTGATAATGTTTTAGACCAGCACGACTTCCTTGTTGACGGAATCATCTATCCCCCCTTACATTTTCAGATTTGTGCGTGTTTGCACTCTTGTGAACTTTTTTCGATGTTCATAGATATTTTTACTATCCCGCCAATGCAAACCTTCACCAACCCAGCCAGTTCCAAGTGAAGGTGAATCAAAGCAGTGCGCTGAGAGAAGACAATTCCCTCCTCTTTTTCTGAACCAACGCTTAGGCCACGCACTTGCCTTCACATTGCCCATGATTTGCCAGTATTTGAAAAGACCACGTTGGCCATCAGCAGCCTTTTCTAGTTTATAATTTAGTCGTAGCATCCTGGCGAACCGTCATCCATTGCGTCTACACGTGCGTTCGCGTGCACACTTTACCATACCCTCTACATGCAGCACGTTACACAGACTATTTATCACAACGTCAACTTTTATTAATGATATACTAGCGTAAACATAATCCCATCATTTACGTCCGCATTTAAAAAATCTCATCTTCTCAGTTTCAGTGTCATTGATGACAATAGAAAATCGTACGTTGGGCTAAATTGGGGGGCCGATTTGCCATAATGAGTAGTATCTCGGTAGATGATATCGATGGTTTGGATATCGAGAAACAAGAATAGGGAAAGCGTTAAACGGCGAGCCCTCCGGTGCATTTTTTGGGGTGATTCGGCCCATTGGACTACATCCGCCCTAGCCCAACCGAAGCCTAACCTCGTAGCGCAACCCAGCCCAACAAGGTTCAAATAGGTCAGACTGGGTTGGCTTGGGCTGTTGCTGGCAGTGTAGTATCAGTACTGTGGCGGAGGCATTTCACATTGAATTTAATAGAAGCAATATGAGGGTGCAATGACTGAGAAAGCCCTGTTCAGAAGAAGAGAGGCATCCTCCAGAGTGCGCTTGGTCCATGTTGAACGAACTGAATTCGCCCACGCAAATACAGACCTCGTTGGGATTTCGAAGGTATTGTGAACGCTGATGTCAGACAAGAGAATAAGATCAGACTTTTCGCTTTCTTCGTTCGCGTAAGTCATATCAACTGTGACACTGGCGGGCATATTCCGAAGTGCATATTTGTCTGCCACGTATGTAATCCACTCATGATTCGTGTTTGCTAATTTCTAAATGATATGTTGGCATTTAAATTTTGGATGGGCTCGAAAATAAGTTTTTTGGTTTTTTAAGAGCACTAGGAAGATTTAGTCGGGTGATTTTCGGACTGACCCGGAAAGTAATAGACATTGCTATAGAAGGGAAGTTCACGCTGCACAGATACTGCATTGCTTTCTGTTTGCCCATGAGGCGTTTAACAATGCATCCATTAGCAGTCGGCTTGGCGTCCATTTTAAAGTTCACACGAGCTCGCACACCAGACGCGTACCTCCTGTCAACGGCAGGAATATCTGATTGTCCAAGTAACTTCAACACGACCTGAGGCAGATCAATGAGAGTTCCGTTTCGCGGGCAAAGTCTGGGTCCTTTGAAAAAAGGGCAAATATTTATTTATTCCAATCGACACTTGGAAAGCATGTTGAAGAAATAAACTATCACTCTCACATGCTGTTTGGATTTGTAAATAATAGGCATCGAAAACAAATATTTTAGTTTGGATCGCTTTCACTTGTCTCAAACACAAATTATAATTTGGGTATTTTTGTGAACGCCAAAGTCGCACTGACCCTATCTGGACATGATATCCCCCGTGCAGTTACCCTTTTTCGCCTGTCCAATTTGGTGAAATTTAAGATAGTACAGAGTGCATAAACGAGGATCGATTTCAGCTTTCGAATGTTAATTTTTACTGCAGGAGATAAATGAATGTTTACCAAAAAGCTCGTGTTATATGTACGTACTTGCGGACTGAATTTGTGCTAATAGGCAAAGAAATACGCTGACATGCGCACAGATGGACTTCTTCATGGTGTCTTTTCTTCAAAGGGCGTGCTTATGAAACCGTTATATCTTAAATAGCGCTCAGAACCAGTCTTTTCCCAACAGTCGAATTCCCCATGGTCATTGGCTAATGCTAGTGTGGGAAATTCAAAAACGTAGGATTAGTGCACGCATTCACGTCGACTTTTAGACTATGGCCCGAAAAAATTCATGTAAAAACCTATTGAGGCCTGGAGAAATTATAAGTGTAATATACGTATTCGCTGCCAGCACGCGCTTTACTTTCCACAATAGATATTTTAGCTTTTCAGGAGCCTCTGTTTTTTGTAAATCCAAACTCATCGTGGTGGCCAAAATGCATAAGGAACGCAATTTTTTCAGATGCTCTTAGACAGGTGAAACGTGAAGAGCATGTTTGAGATGAAGGCAAATTCTCTAACGCACTTTTGTAATACATCCAATGGGATCAGAGTGATTGCACTGAGGACCTTTCTGACTTCCATTCCAGAGTCCCAATCATATTCTCTTCTCCCTTCTAGGCGCCAGTTTTGTGTCCAATTCGGCCAGCCAAATGTTTTTGAAATTTTGTGAAGTGGTTGACTTTATGCGAACGACTTTCCTCACTTCAAACAATTTGCGTCGCTTCGGGCTCCTGTTTATACGATAATCGAAATCGGTTGGACGATCGGCCATAACAATAATATCAACAGAAAACCCTGGTTGCCTAATTTAAACGCATTCCAATAAATTCAAAAGCGCGCAAAATACGCGGAATCCATGGAAAACCGTTTTGGCAAACCGCCATGTCCGGAATTACACTAACGCTTAATGAATATTTGAACTTAAACTCCATTAAAAGTCTATTTTCAAAGGTTATTCTATTTGTGTAGTCCAATTAACACAGTGCCTTATGTGGACAGGCTTCCTGTACATTAACATCGGAAGTCTACACAACTGCACCGAATTTGATGCAGTTGAGATTTGTTGCTCTTTTAAAAGGCATGGTAGTTCTATACAACCCAGCATGACCCTTGACAGTTTGTTTATGTTTTACATTTTTCTAAAGTCGTTATTTGTTAACATAGCTATTGGGTCTACACATTGGTGTCGATTTGCGACTGACTAGCAATCATTCGTAAATTCCGACACCTTTCATGAGTTAGGTACATACTGTAACTTAGCACCTCCAACGGGCCACGCGGTTCATGCGATGGACTGACGACGGGGGGTCATATAAGTGCCATACTTTACACAAAATATATTTTAACTTCCCAGGTACTCCCGGTTTCTTGTGAATGCGTAGGCATCGTGGTAAACTGGTAAAACGCGAAGGACTTAAGCAAGATGAATTCTCTAACGCAATGGGCTTTTCAAAACTTTCAGCTGCCACTCCTGGAGGGATTAAACAGTTAAATATGATCCATTATTCACAATATGTGTTAAGAACATTGGAAAAGACGGAGTATTCATGTATCCGGAGAGGAAATATTGCAAGATATGATCAAGTCGCCAAGCCAGATCATTCACACAATCTGTATACTAAAAATGACGTTTTGCCAATCATCTTAAAAGGCATGGTATTTCAAAACAACATAGCGTTACCACTGACATTTGGTCTATGGTTTAAATTTTCCTGAAGTAGTTATTTGTTAACATAGATATTGGGTCCACGAATTGGTGTCGGTTTGCGACTGACAAGCAACCATTCGTAAATTCCGATACTTTTCATGAGTAGGTCACATACTGTAACTTAGCGCCTCCAACGGGCCACGCGGTTGATGCACTGGACTGGCGTTGGGGGGGGGGTCATATCTGCTTCCTGGAACTAGAATTTTCGCTTCCGTCGACAGTACTGCCAGTAATTAACGCACATGACAATGTGGTGGCATAGACGATGCACGCAGGACCTACTGGTGTTGTCATGGCCACATCTGCAGAATTTACCTGAATAACTACCGACGATGGACCCAGGCGAACGCATCGATTGGCAAGGTGGGCACTTTTACTTCGTTCGTCTTAGAACCCGGCCTGCATTTGTAGTCATGCGTAGCACGGCGGCCACAGCACGGTTACCATCACTGCCCGGAAGACTAGAACGTAGGAGGGTCTTCGGCGTGTGTGTATGTGTGTGCCGCCAAAATGAGCCTCGCGGTAGATGGGCTGGACCAACACGGACTCCATATCACATTCAGGCAGGCGTTATCGGGTGGTGCACCAAAACAAACGCCAATATTCGGGAGGTGGTGGCAGACCCAGTTGTCGTCAGACAGCGCGCACCTTGAGAATGCTGCCGCCTCCCATTGCTTTTGGTAGTCAAAACTCTAGTCATTCGGTGTGTGGGTCAGGGAGGTGTGGAGTGGAGCACAAAAGGTGCGCGCTCGACCGTGTCATCAACCTGCGCCCTCCCCACCGCGGCCATCTTGACTCTGTCTTGCCACCGGGATCTAGTGGGGAGTAAGTGGAAAGAGTGCGATAGATGCTATGCAAGTATAGCATCGTTATAAACTATATCACTCCAAAGTCACTGTGCCCGTCACCACCTTGCTGTGGAGCACACGGTTTACATTGCGGCAACAATGGACCAGCTGTTGCATACGGACCGCGCACCACAATGGAACACGTGATAGATGCGCTGCACCAACTCGGAGGGCCACATCAGGTTCAGCATGCATTTGTCTGGATAAAGGACTAACGGCTTGACTTCCACTTCCGGCGAGTCTCGTTTGATGTTCGTGCCGACAGGGGCGATTCAACAGTTTCTGCTCCCATACATGAGCCGGTCAATCAACCCAGCGGAATTTTCCTTTTGCTCGATATCCTAACTATAAACTGGGAATATTTCATTCGACCGCGTTTGGTTACGGTCGTTTCGTAGGACCTCTTAATTCAAAGCTTCTCCTATATGAAATATATGTGTTGCAGCCGCCGCACTTCCCAAAAAGCGTCTTCTAGAATGCGGGACTCTTGTGTTTGGGAGCTTGAACTTAGTGCAGTGCAGTCGGATGCGCGGACTCGCTGGCACCGCAAAGGTAATCTGGCTGAGCCTGTTGGTTATAAGAAATGTGGTTGAGTAAGCACAAATACATGGAACTCGCAACTAATCAACGAATTTGCTTTCATCTCAAAATTCGCGCCTACATTTCGTTTTTGCCAACCTTTATTACGTGATTCTTAAAATCCACATTAAAAAAGCTATTTGGGCCCGACACACAGACTTGAATAGCACAGAGAACTTCTATCAACTGCCGACCAGCTAAAACAGGACTGAAACCCTACTGTTATACATCCCATGGGATCAGACTGATTGCACTGTGGACTTTACTGACTTCCATTCTAGAGTCCCAGTCATATTCTCTTCTGACTTCTATGCCCCAGTTTTCTGTCCAATTCGGCCAGCAAAATGTTTTAGAAATTTTTTGAAGTGGTTGACTTGGTGTGAATGACTTTCCTCACTTCAAGCAATTTGCGTCGCGCCGGGCCCTTGTTTATACGATAATCGAAATCGGTTGGACGATCGGCCATAATAATAATATCAACAGAAAACCCTGGTTGCCTCATTTAAATGCATTTCAGTCAATTCAAAAGCGTACAAAATACGAGGAATCCGCGGGAAACCGTGTTGGTAAACCGCCTTGCCGAAAATTTCACTAATTCGTAATGGATATTTGAATATAAACTTCATGTTAAGTCTATTTTCAGAGGTCATTCTATTTGTGTCGTCATATTCACTCAGTGCTTTGTGTGGACAGGCTTCCTGTACATTAAAATCGGAAAGCTACACAACTGCACCCACTTTGGCGTACTCAGGATTTTTTGTTCTCTTAAAAAGCACGGCATTTCTAAGCGACGTGGCATTACCTCTGACATTTGGTCTATGTTTTTTAATTTTCCTAAAGTATTTATTTGTTAGCCAAGATATTGGGTTGATGCATTTGTGTGGGTTTGCGACCGACTAGCAATCATTCGTAAATTCCGACACCATGCATGAGTTAGGTCACATACTGTTACTTAACCCCTCAAAGGGGCCAAGTGATTGATGCACTGGACTGACTTCCTGTGGAGGAGGAAGTCGCAGATGGCCTTTATCCACAGCAAGGATGGCGGGCTCGTCTTCTGCGATAACACCGTATAGCGACTGCCAGTGGCGAGAACATGGGAACAGCCGCATTGCCCTTGCCTGGTCATTTAGTTTGATGGCTTTGCATTTACGAGCCACTGTACGCCTGCAGATGGTGCGATTTGCAGCAGATTATTGGGACACCTATTCAGACTTCTTTCTCTCCAAAGGTGTAAGCAGTGAAATCCCATTTTTGACCTACTTAGATATCTCAGATGGCTGTAAAATTTAACTGCGGTTGATGATTCGCCATTGTTGAGAGCGAACTAATCATCTTGAGCTTTTCAACTGAGTGCATGCGACAGTTCGGCCGTCGTTACCCGCGATGTAGCAAAGCCAAATACAGATGGTTCATGTAGATGCAAATGAACCGCCCGTATCTGCTTTTGTCTCTGATGAATCCGGAACGTCAGGCTAATAAAGCTCTTGTCCCAGCTATCGTGTCTCCTTCTTCAAGCCTACTTCCTAGGACTCGTATCTTCGCTTTTATTGGTGTGACATATAACACCTACACAGTTTATCCCCTAACCTGACGCCTAACTAGGTCCTGGCCGACCACCCATGCAAACGCACCCACAGATATTAGACACCGTCAACTGGTTTAGCTTGCCGGTCAAAGACAGATTCCGCGATGCGCGGTCACCGTGCTAAATACATGGCGATGTCGTCAAGGATCAGTGTTTGCCAGGACTGGGTGAAATAAATATATCCATAGAATTAGCCAATGAGTTTGCCGGGTATTGACAGTGCACCATTTAGTAGTACCTGCTAACACACTAGCGATCCCTGAACTGTCCAACACAGTTGGCGACGCCTATGTACATCTTAGTGCATGCTATTTGCCGGAAGTCTAGTTTCGGCAGGGCATACTGGTTAGAGTGCAGTCAGTCACTACTCATCCAGCCCTTTTGGTTAATATGGAATCATCTTACGACGGCGATGTGTGTCCCTGCCTATGACATCCCGTACACTTCAGTACTGCCGAGTACATATGACTGGTGCTGCACGTTCATGGGTGATCGTCTGCATTCACATGGATACTATCGAAGCTAATACTACGTCTTCATTTATAAGGCAGCCACGGTTTGTACTGTAGCTTACCTCGTCCGTAATCATAACCCTGACATACCTGTCCGATAACAAGTTTGCTTCTCAGGTTTGGACTGAAGCGCGTACTTCCATCGGCCGGGGACGTTAAACATCACCGCCATATGCAGTAAACAATTTCCGAGCAAGTGACAACCATGAGATTGAACTGGAAAAGTTGTAGTCTATGAGACGCTGGATAGTTAAATTAATGACCATCCAACTCCTCCAACTTCAAGATGGCTAACAAATGCTCAGATTATGTAGCGACAACTCTAATATCCAAATGATTGGGCCATGTTGTGGAAGGCGTATTGACGGATTAAACAACCCTAAAGTCGGTGAAGTGGTGGAGGTGTTTAGCATCCTGGAGGTGAGTGCGGTAGTCACAAATTCAAATTATGATAAAAACACAGATGTGCCCCACTCAAAATCGGGTGTTTGAAGGAGGAAATAAATGGCACAAACAGTCCACGGCCAAAATATGGATAACCAAATCGAACGGCACTGCAAAAGTGATTGTGCAGAAATCAGATGTTGACCTCCATTGACGTTATTGATATTAAAGTTGCCCGTTTTAGACTCAAGGTTGGAGTTTGGACAACGGTTGAAATTGGTGTTAGATAAATCATTCCTTCGATTTCGATTATCGTATTAACAAGAACCCGAAGCGACGCAAATTGCTTGAGGTGAGGAAAGTCATTCACAGCAAGTAAACCATTTCACAAAATTTATAAAACATTTGGCTGGCCGAATTGGACAGAAAACTGGCGCCTAGAAGGGAGAATAGAATATGACTGGGACTCTGGAATGGAAGTCAGTGAACTCCCCAGTGCAATCACTCTGATGCTTTTGTATGTATAACAGTAGAGGCTAAAGTTATGGAATTAGGGGATGGCTAACGACTGCACATACGAACGACCTTTCCTTGAATACTTACGGGTTAGAGATTTCCGACTGAAGGCGTGACCATGGTTGGTGTTATGCTTGTAGCTAACTATGATCATCCCCAAGGGGATTACATAACATACTGCTTACTCTGTTTCAAATGATTTCGTTTCTCTGTTCCGTTTTTTTCTTAATTCATCCAATCCACCAAAACTTTAGCTTAATTATGTTGACGGACAGATTAGAATAAACCGCATCACTGAACTAAGCCTTCATAATATTAGAACAATTTCGTTGTTTCCAAAAACCTGAATGCATTTGGATTTCCATATCAATTTAAAATGACCTTTAGGAGGTTTTGTAAATGAATTAGCACTGAATGTCAACGAGCAGTTTATTTTATCTAAGAAACCTGAGGTTCTTGAACAATGTCTGTAAATACTTTGGCAAAACCGAAAGAGGCCTGCGCGAAGGTTGCATTTTGTCTGGCTTTTGTGTTTCCACAAGGTCTGCACGTTGACACATCTGCAGTAGTGGGAGAAACTTACGTCCTTTAATGATCTGAGTAGGCGTACGTCGGTACCTATTTGAGAGCCTCTCTCAGGGCTCTCATAACCCGGGCGAATGAAAATGACAAACCGCTGAACAGTATTCGATGTGCAGAAGAACACGCGTGGCATGTAACTTAGGAAGGTCTTCTCTGTCATGCGCGTAAACGTCGCCTGAGTGAGTTAACACTGCTTTTGAGTCTTGATGGCATCGCATAAGCGTTCAATCGACTGTATTAGGCCGTCAATACTTACAAGCATACGCCCATAAGTGATTTAACAAGTGATATCGCAAATAATTAAAAATGTGAAATGCTTAACAAACATTGAATTCTACCCTGACTCCTAGAGACTGTTGTCAGTCGGCCGTCAATGGTTGACATTCATGCCTGAAACATATAAGTTTCAGAAGGTATCCTTGCGTGTTCCGTGGGTATCACGTACGCAGGCAAAGCGGGAGAAATGTAGGATGTGAATCTTCTCTCTGCCTTGGATCTTTATGCTGCCTCCAGCACCAAAAACATGGTCAGTGTTCTCGAATGCGAGCAAATTTCGCACTCAGGAAGATTCCTAAAATCTTATCCAACGAGCCTGCTACAAATAAAACGCAATTTAAATGCTGCATCCACAGTGCTGTATACGCAGAAAACCGATGCCACTAATTAGAAATGAATAAGCAGGTTTTTGTATATGGACTTAAAATGTGACGCGCGCGGGTTCTTCTTTGGATGGAATGCACGTCCGCGGACAGTGATGCTCAGGTCCACCTTTAAATTTAAGGGAATTTGACAGTTGAATATGCTCGAAAAGTGCCTGTGACATTATTGAAACACCCTAGGATATTCTGTAGGGTGGGTGAACAAATATGACAACCTGCACTCTGGGACATAACTTTGGAAAATATGAGCTTTAATGGCAGATTTTGCAGATGATAAATAAACATCAGTTATTTTGATAAAGATTCTTTCAAATCTGCCTAATTCGGCTAATTTTCCCCAGACACCTTGTGCGGACGATTGTTGCAAGTATGCCGAGCTCGGTCGTTTGTAGCACGCGTTGGCGGGCGGTTTAGCCTCGTAAGTACATTTTTCCGAACTGGAATACGCCTGACAAAACTGCTATGTGAGCAAAGCGGTCGTCGATGTCATGCCCACGGCAGAGTATATTGGGTGTTTTAGTTGTTGGTCGAGTCTGCTCTGCACTCTGCTCACATAAGAATTCGCGCAATTGTTCACCATGGGTCCGCAGTGCTTCTGATCGCATCTATTTTACCTACTTCCCGAATAATGTTGAACGCGCTCTGCCGTCACACTTGGATTCAAGGTTTCAAAACTGCAAGCCGTATATTTTCCGCGTAAGGAAAGTCGCACATTTCTCTACGGTAATTAAGGGGGACTATATAGGGTCCATAAAGTTTAGTAGGGGGTTTGATCCATATTGTTAACTTTACACGCCACATAAGCAAATACAGAGACACGACGATTTGTAAACTGTCATTTCACAGTAAGTAAAAGTCCCTGAATCAGAGGCTTTTTTAAAACTGGATTACGTCCATCCTTGGAGCATACAATTACAAGAAGACGTAATTTCCTACCGAATCAGCAAGAGAATGAATGTTTTTATGCATGTCTTTCATAAAATATAATTGGACTTTTTGGGGCATCAAACATCTATGTTTTCGCTACTTAAAAGATGTAAAATATTGGCCCCATCAACTAGGGCGGAAATATTGCAGTGCGAGTCACGATAGTGGTGGCCTTGCGACTTTCGTCTATCTTTTTGCAATCTCTGGGTTTTTCATTTGCAAAAGGCTGCCTATTGGAAATCAGTGAACATCATACAAACACCTCGTAGAGCTTTTACACTAAATTGAAGCGAATAGCCTAATTTTAGACCACTCAATACGGAAAACCTGCATTTTTACCACAGAGTCGCAAATTACAAATCTGGAGTCTAGAGTGTACTTTTAAAGCATCACGACGTTCTTGAAATCTGATTGATGTACTAGTTGGCACAGTGCTGCTGCATTATGTTGGAGATATACAATACAATTTATCGGCTCGTTTACGCTTAAAATTAATTTCGCGTAAGGACCAACTTTAAATCAGCCGGGCAGACTTGTAAAAACGACCACAACTGACAGCCTGACCTCCCCGCGATCTGCACGTCCACGTCTTCCGTCAGTGTTTTGGTAATCACTGGGGTTCTCGTTTGCAAAAGGCTGCTTATTGGGAATCAACGACTGTCCCATCAACATCTCGTAGAGGTTATTCATTAGATTTCGTCGATAAGCCTTCTTTTAGACCACTTGAATACTGAAGACATGCATTTCCACCAAAGTGCCGCAATTTATAAACCATCTTCTCCGAGTCTAGAGCGCGTTCCTTAAGCATTGCGAAATCCTTAAAATCTAATTGGCGCACTGCGTTGACACAGAGCTGATGTATTAAGTTGGGCAGTATATCCTTTTAAACTCTGTTTTAAGTAAAGACCAATTCTATATCTGTCGGGTAGACTTGTAGATTTGCCCAAAAGCGGCCATAACAGACAGCCTGACCTTTCCGGCCTAACAGTCTCTTTGACGCCGGTGCCTAGTCAGTGGAGGAAAAAAATTGTGTTTGTAGGCATGAGTAAACCAAACACAAGCTTTGTTGTGCCGCGTTTTTCACAGTTACATTAGATTAACAAAACAAAAAATCGTATCTCCATATTACCTGACAATATTTACGGCTGATGCTAGGTTGCCCTGTAAACTGTAAACACGCAAACTGCATATCGCAGTCATCTGTTCAGTCGATTCAACTTTCTGGGTGTGCTCGACAAAATATTCTATCAGGTAGGTCAGAAGAAGAGGTCGCAGCGTCAGCCTTTGGTGTTTTTATGCAAAATAACGGGTTAGATTGACGGTCATTGTTTATGACCCAATTTGATTGCGCTGTGAAGTTTTGGTAAAAAATTTCATCCCGACTTCTTAAACAGAATGGTATTAACGACGAAGACAATAGAGACTGGAATAGTCATTTTGGATTACTAGCCGTCGTCAGCCAGTCATACCCAACCCCGAGGTGAAGAGCACCTGGGGGTCAAACTCGCGAACTGTTAGTTATAAATCCAACGTCTCTGAACACTGAGACACGGGTTCGTTGTCCTATCGGTTTCGATCGGGAATATATAATGGCAGAGGGGTCACTACAGTCTCCCTTATCTTTGTCGGTAATAAGATTCTGCCTTTATCATGCGCCGCTGTGAGGTTGCTGTTTGGGCTCGAGAAGGAGCCCGTAAGGCACAACGGAACGAGTGAGTTCCGTAAGGACGATCAGTGAGCGCCCCCCTACCAGGCTCCTTAGAGTAAAAACACAGCGTGTTGTCTAAACTGCCTGTGCAGGTTGCGGTGTTGATGATTTGAGTATAGGGGAAGGCAAATCACGATTGAAAGATACTTTCGGAGTCACGTCCTAACTGGCTGGTTAATGTGTCGTCCGGTCTTCGTGGACATGTGAAAACACTGAAGGAATTATGCTTTTCTCATAGTTTAAATGTCCTCTTTGCCTAAATACTGAGGTTCAACGGACGGGCTGTTCAACGTTACAATTAAGAAAACTTGCACAAGTAACCTGCTACTGAGGACTTCTTGCATGAATCAACTCGCTAGCGCGTCTTAGCTAAATGAACAATAGCCGTTGTCTATCGAGGAAACTGCAAGGGATTTGAAAGACAAATGATAATCAGAAGACTTCTTCAACATTTGATACGGTTTTGCCCTTTTCGTCGCGTATTAGACCAGCACGACTTCCTTGTTGACGGAATCGTCTATCCCCCATTACATTTTCAGATTTGTGCGTGTTTGCACTCCTGTGAACATTTTTCGATGTTCGTAGATATTTTTACTATCCCGCCAATGCAAGCCTTCACCAACCCAGCCAGTTCCAAGTGGAGGTGAATTAAAAGAGAGCGCTGAGAGTAGACAATTCCTTCCTCTTTTTCTGGAACCACCCTTAGGCCACGCACTTGCCTTCACATTGCCCGTGATTTGCCAGTATTTGAAAAGACCACGTTGGCCATCAGCAGCCTTTTCTAGTTTATAATTTAGTCGTAGCATCCTGGCGAACCGTCATCCGTTGCGTCTACACGTGCGTTCGCGTGCACACTTTACCGAACCCTTTTCAAGCAGCACGTTACTAAGATATTAATCACAACGTTAACTTTTATTAATGATGTACTAGCGTAAGCATACTCCCATCTTTTACGTCCGCATTTAAAAAATCGCATCTTCTCAATTTTAGTGTCATTGACGACACTAGAAAATCGTTCGTTGGGCTAAATTAGGGGGTTGATTTGCCATAATAAGTAGTATCTCGGTAGATGTGAAACGAGAATAGGGAAAGCGTTAAAAGGCGAGCCCTCCTGCGCAGTTTTTTGGGTGATTCGGCCCATTGGACTACATCCGCCCTAGCCCAACCGAAGCCTACCCTCGCAGCCCAACCCAGCCCAACCCCAGCCCAACCAGGTTCAAATAGGTCAGACTGGGCTGGGTTCGGTTGGCGCTGGCAGTGTAGTATCAGTATTGGGGCGAAAGCATTTCACATAGAATTTAATAGAAGCAATATGAGGGTCCAATGACTGAGAAAGCCCTGTTCAGAAGAAGAGTGGCATCCTCCAGAGTGCGCTTGGTCCATGTTGAACGAACTGAATTCGCCCTCGCGAATACAGACCTTGTTGGAATTTCGAAGGCATTGTGAACGCTGATATCAGACAAGAGAATAAGATCAGACTTTTCGCTTTCTTCGTTCGCGTAAGTCATATCAACTGCGACACTGGCGGGCACATTCCGAAGTGCATATTTGTCTGCCACGTATGTAATCCACTCATGATTCATGTTTGTTAATTTCTAAAAGATAATTTGGCATTTAAATTTTGGACGGGCCCGCAAATAATTTTTTGTTTTTTAAGACCACCAAGAAATACTTAATTGTGTGATTTTCGGACTGACCCGGAAAGTAATAGACATTACTATGGAAGGGAAGTTTACGCTGCACAGATATTGCATTGCTTTCTGTTTGCCCATGAGTCGTTTAACAATGCATCCATTAGCAGTCGCCTTGGCGTCCATTTTAAAGTTCAGTCGAACACGGACACCAGACGCGTACCTCCTGTCAACGGCAGGAATATCTGATTGTCCAAGTAACTTCACCAAGACTTGAGGCAGATCGATGGTAGTTCCGTTTCGCGGGCAAAAACTGGGTCCTTTGAAAAAAGGACAAATATTTATTTATTCCAATCGACACTTGGAAAGCATGTTGAAGAAATAACCTATAACTCTCACATGTTATTTGTTTTTGTAAATAATAGGCACCGAAAACAAATATTTTAGTTTGGATCGCTTTCACTTGTCTCAAACACAAATTATAATTCGGGTATTTTTGTGAAAGCCAAAGTCGCACTGACCCAATCTGGACATGATATCCCCCGTGCAGTTACCCTTTTTCGCCTGTCCAATTTGGTGAAATTTAAGATAGTACAGAGTGCATAAACGGGGATCGATTTCAGCTTTCGAATGTTAATTTTTACTGCAGGAGATAAATGAATGTTTACCAAAAAGCTCGTGTTATATGTACGTACTTGCGGACTCAATTTGTCCTATTAGGCAAAGAAATAAGCTGACATGCGCACAGATGGACTTCTTCATGGTGTCTTTTCTTCAAAGGGCGTGCTTATGACACTGTTATAACTTAAATAGCGCTCAGAACCAGTCTTTTCCCAACAGTCGAATTCCCCATGGTCATTGGCTAATGCTAGTGTGGGAAATTCAAAAACGTAGGATTAGTGCACGCATTCACGTCGACTTTTAGACTATGGCCCGAAAAAATTCATGTAAAAACCTATTGAGGCCTGGAGAAATTATAAGTGTAATATACGTATTCGCTGCCAGCACGCGCTTTACTTTCCACAATAGATATTTTAGCTTTTCAGGAGCCTCTGTTTTTTGTAAATCCAAACTCATCGTGGTGGCCAAAATGCATAAGGAACGCAATTTTTTCAGATGCTCTTAGACAGGTGAAACGTGAAGAGCATGTTTGAGATGAAGGCAAATTCTCTAACGCACTTTTGTAATACATCCAATGGGATCAGAGTGAATACACGGAGAACCTTTCTGACTTCCATTTCAGAGTCCCAATCATCTTCTCTTCTCCCTTCTAGGCGCCAGTTTTTTGTCCAATTCGACCAGCCAAATGTTTTAGAAATTTTGTTAAGTAGTTGACTTGATGTGAATGGCTTTCCTCACCTCAAGCAATTTGGGTCGCTTCGGGCTCTTGTTTATACGATAATCGAATTCGATGGAATGATCCATCTAACACCAATTTCAACCGTTATCCAAACTCCAACCTTGAGTCTAAAACGGGCAACTTTAATATCGATAACGTTACTGGAGGTCAAAATCTGTTTTCTGCCGTGGACTGTCTGCCATTTAATCCCTTCTTCAAACATCTGACTTTTAGTGAGGCACATCAGTGTTTTTATCATACTTTGAATTTGTGTCAACTGTACTCACCTCCAGGATGCTAAACAGCCCCAACACCTCACCAACTTAAGGGTAGTTTAATCAGTCAATACACCTTACAAAACATGGCCCGATCACTTGGATATTAGAGTTGTCGCTGCATAATCTGAGCACTTTCAAGCCATCACGATGGTGGAGGAGTTGGATGTTCATTAATTTAAATATCAAGCGTCTCATAAACTGCAACTTTTCCAGTTCAATCTCATGGTTCTCACTTGCTCGGAAATTGTTGACTGCATATCGCGATGATGTTTAACATCCCCGGCCGATGGAAGTACGCGCTTCAGTCCATACCTGAGAAGTAAACTTTTGATCGGACAGGACATACTGTAACTTAACCCCTCTAACGGCCCACGCGATTGATGCACTGGACTGAGTTCGTGTGGAGGAGGAGGTCGCAGATGGCCGTTATCAACAGCAAGGATGGTGGGCTCGTCTCCGGCCGATAACACCGTCTAGCGGCTGCCAGTGGCGAAAACATGGGAACAGCCTCATTGCCCTTGCCTGGTCATTTAATTTAATGGCTTTACATTTGCGAGCCGCCGTACGCCTTCAGATGGTGCGATTCTCAGCAGATTATTGGGACACCTATTCAGACTTCTTTCTCTCCAAAGGTGTAAGCGGTGAAATCCCATTTTCGACCTACTCAGATATCCCAGATGGCTGTTAAATTTAAATGGGGTTGATGATTCGCCATTGTTGAGAGCGAACTAATCATCTTGAGCTTTTCAACTAAGTACATGCGACAGTTCGGCCGTCGTTACGCGCGATGTAGCAAAACCAAACACAGGTGGTTCATGTACTTGTATATGAATCACCCGTATCTGCTTTTGTCTCTGATGATGTGTTCGAGTAGCAGTCCGGAACGTCAGGCTAATAAAGCTCTTGTCCCAGCGATCGTGTCTCCTTCTTCAAGACTACTTCCTAGGACTCGTATCTTGGCTTTTATTACTGTGACATATAACACCTACACAGTTTATCCCTGACGCCTAACTAGGTCGTGGCCGACCACCCATGCAAACGCACCCACAGATACTAGACACCGTCAACTGGTTTAGCTTGCCGGTCAAAGAGAAATTCCGCGATGCGCGGTCACCATGATAAATACACGGCGATGTCGTCAATGATCAGTGTTTGCCAGGACTGGGCGAAGTAATTACATTCATAGGATTAGCCGATGAGTTTGCCGAGCATTGACAGTGCACCAGTTAGTAGTACCTGCTAACACACTAGCGATCCCTGAACTGCCTAACACAGTTGGCGACGCCTATGTACATCTTCGTGCATGCTATTTGCCGGAAGTCCAGTTTCGGTAGGGCATACTGGTCAGAGTGCAGTCAGTCACTACTCATCCAGCCCTTTTGGTAAATGTGGAATCATCTTACGACGGCGATGTGTGTCCCTGTCCATGACATACCGTACACTTCAGTCCTGCCGAGTCCATATGACTGGTGCTGCACGTTCATGGGCAGTGCAAGAGTGATTATCGATATTAAAGTTGCCCGTTTTAGCCTCAAGGTTGGAGCATGGACAACGGTTGTAATTGGTGTTAGATGGATCATTCCTTCGATTTCGATTATTGTATAAACAAGAGCCCAAAGCGACGCAAAATGCTTGGAGTGAGGAAAGTCATTCACATCAAGTCAACCACTTCACAAAATTTCTAGAACATTTGGCTGGCCGAATTGGACAGAAAACTGGCGATTAGAAGGGAGAAGATAATATGATTGGGACTCTGGAATGGAAGTCAGTGAACTCCCCAGTGCAATCACTCTGATGCTTTTGTATGTATAACAGTAGAGGCTAAAGTTATGGATTTAGGGGATGGCTAACGACTACACATACGACTGACATTTCCTTGAATACTTACGGGTTAGAGATTTCCAACTGAAGGCGTGATCATGGTTGGTGTTATGCTTGTAGCTAACTACGATCACCCCCAAGGGGATTACATAACATACTCCTTACTCTGTCTCAAATGATTTCGTTTCTCTGTTCCGTTTTATTCTTAATTCATCCAAACCACAAAAATTTTAGCTTAATTATGTTGACGGACAGATTAGAATAAACCGCATCATATGGTAATAAGAATAACTGAACTAGGCC
>CACRXP010001285.1:92176-105648 GCA_902702965.1 Spirometra erinaceieuropaei
ATCGACACTTGGAAAGCATGTTGAAGAAATAAACTATCACTCCGACGTGTTATTTCTTTTGTAAATAATAGGCATCGAAAACAAATATTCTAATTTGGACTGCCTTCACTTGTCTCATACACAAATTATAATTTGGGTATTTCTGTGAACACGAAATTTGCACTGACACTATCTGGACATGATATCCCCCGTGCAGTTACCCTTTTTCGCCCGTCCAATTTTGGTGAAATTTAAGACAGTACAGAGTGCATAAACGGGGATCGATTTCAACTTTCGAATATTAATTTTTACTGCATGAGATAAATGACTGTTCGTTAACAAGCTCGTATTATAAATACTTACTTGCGGACTGAATTTGTGCTATTAGGCAAAGTAATACGCTGGCATGCGCACAGATGGACTTCTTCATGGTGTCTTTTCTTCAAAGGGCGTGCTTATGACACTGTTATATCTTAAATAGTGCTCAGAACCAGTCTTTTCCCAACATTCGAATTCCCCCACTATCATTGGCCAATGCTAGAGTGGGAAATTCAAAAACGTAGGACCAGTGCACGCATTCACGTCGACTTTTAGACTATGGCCCTAAAATAATCATGCAAAAACCTATTGAGGCCTGGAAAAACGTATAAAGTTAATAAACATTTTCGCTGCCAGCATGCGTTTCACTTTCCACAAAAGATATTCTAGCTCTCCAGGAACCCCTTTTTTCTTGTAAATGCAAACGCATCGTGGTGGCCAAAATGCATAAGGAACGCAATTTTTTCAGATGGCGTTAGACAGGTGAAACCTCAAGAGCATGTTTGAGATGAAGGTAAATCCTCTAATGCACTTTTGTAGTACATCCAATGGGATCAGAGTGATTGCACTGAGAACATTTCCGACTTCCATTCCAGAGTCCCAATCATATTCTCTTCTCCTTTTTAGCCGCCAGATTTTTGTCCATTTCGGCCAGCCAAATGTTTTAGAAATTTTGTAAAGTGGTTGACTTGATGTGAATGACTTTCCGCACTTCAAGCAATTTGCATCGCTTCGGGCCCTTGTTTATACGAAAATCGAAATCAGTTGGACGATCGGCCATGACAATGATATCAACCGAAAACTCTGGTTGCCTTATTTAAACGCATTCCAATAATTTCAAAAGCGTACAAAATACGAGGAATCCGCGGGAAACCGTGTGGGTAAACTGCCATGCCCGAAATTTCACTTATTCGTTATAGATATTTTAATATAAACTTCATGTAAAGTCTATTTTCAGGGGTCATTCTATTTGTGTCGTCATATTCACTCAGTGCTTTGTGTGGACAGGCTTCCTGTACATCAAAAACGGAAAGCTACACAACTGCACCCAATTTGGCCTATTCGGGATTTTTTGTTTTCTTAAAAAGCACGACACTTCTTAGCAACGTAGCATTACCTTTGACATTTGGTATATGTTTTTTAATTTTTTTAAAGTAGTTATTTGTTAGCCAAAATATTGGGTCGACGCATTGGTGTGGGTTTGCGACTGACTAGCAATCATTCGTAAATTCCGACACCATGCATGAGTTAGGTCACATGCTGTAACTTAACCCCTCTAACGGGCCACGCGATTGATGCACTGGACTGAGTGCGTTTGGAGGAGGAGTTCGCAGATGGCCGTTATCAACAGCAAGGATGGCGGGCTCGTCTGCGGCCGATAACACCGTATAGCGGCTGCCAGTGGCGAGAACATGGGAACAGCCGCATTGCCCTTGCCTGGTCATTTAGTTTGATGGCTTTGCATTTACGAGCCGCTGTACGCCTGCAGATGGCGCAATTGTCAGCAGATTATTAGGACACCTATTCAGACTTTTTTCTCTCCAAAGGTGTAAGCAGTGAAACCCCATTTTCGACCTACTTAGATATCTCAGATGGCTGTAAAATTTAACTGGGGTTGATGATTCGCCATTGTTGAGAGCCAACTAATCAACTTGAACTTGTCAACTGAGTGCATGCGACAGTTCGGCCGTCGTTACCCGCGATGTAGCAAAACCAAATACAGGTGGTTCATGTACATGTAAATGAACCACCCGTATCTGCTTTTGTCTCCGATGATGTGTTCGAGTAGCAGTCCTGAACGTCAGGCTAATAAAGCTCTTGTCCCAGCGATCGTGTCTCCTTCTTCAAGACTACTTCCTAGGACTCTTATCTTCGCTCTTATTGTTGTGACATATAACACCTACACAGTCTATCCCCTAACCTGACACCTAACTAGGTCCTGGCCGACCACCCATGCCAACGCACCCACAGAGACTAGACACCGTCAACTGGTTTAGTCTGCCGGTCAAGGACAGATACCGCGATGTGTGGTCACCGTGCAAAATACATGGCGATGTCGTCAAGGATAAGTGTTTGCCAGGACTGGGCGAAGTAAGTACATCCATATGATTAGCCGATGAGTTTGCCGGGCATTGACAGTGCACCAGTTATTAGTACCTGCTAACACACTAGCGACCCCTGAACTGCTTAACCCAGTTGGCGACGCCTATGTACATCTTAGTGCATGCTATTTGCCGGAAGTCTAGTTTCGGTTAGGCATACTGGTCAGAGTGCAGTCAGTCACTACTCATCCAGCCCTTTTGGTAAATATGGAATCATCTTACGGAGGCTAAAGTTATGGATTTAGGGGATGGCTAACGACTACACATACGACCGTTATTTCCTTGAATACTTACGGTTTGGAGATTTCCGACTGAAAGCGTGACCATGGTTGGTGTTATGCTTGTAGCTAACTACTATCACCCCCAAGGGGAATATATACCATACTCTTAAATCTGCCTCAAATGAATTCGTTTCTCTGTGCCTTTTTTTCTTAATTCATCCAAACCACCAAAACTTTAGCTTAATTATGTTGACGGACAGATTAGAATAAACCGCATCATATGGTAATAAGAATAACTGAACTAGGCCTTAATAATTTAAGAAAAATTTCGTTGCTTCCAAAAACATGAATCCGTTTGGATTTCCATATCAATTTTAAATGACCTTAAGGAGGTTTTGTAAATGAATGAGCACTGAATGTAAACGAGCAGTTTATTTTATCTAAGAAACCCGAGGTTTGTGAACAATGTCTGTAAATACTTTGGAAATGCCGAAAGAGGCCTGCGCGAAGGTTACATTTTTGTCTGGCTTTTGTGTTTCCACAAGGTCTGCTCGTTGACACATCTGCAGTAGTGGGAGAAACTTACGTCCTTTAATGGTCTGAGTAGGCGTACGTCGGTACCTATTTGAGAGGCTCTCTCAGGGCTCTCATAACCCAGGCGAATGAAAATAACAAACCGCTGAACAGTATTCGATGTGCGGAAGAAAACGCGTGGCATGTAACTTAGGAAAGTCTTCTCTGTCATGTGCGTAAACGTCGCCTGAGTGAGTTAACACTGCTTTTGAGTCTTGACGGCATCGCATAAGCGTTCAATCGATTGTCATAGGCCGTCAATACTTACAAGCATACGCCCATAAGTGATTTAACAAGTGATATCGCAAATACTTAAAAATGTGAAATGCTTAACAAACATTGAATTCTACCCTGACTCCTAGAGACTGTTGTCAGTCGGCCGTCAGTGGTTGTCATTCATGCCTGAAATATATACGTTTTACAATGTATCCTTGCGCGTTGCCGTGGATGTCACGTACGCAGGCAAAGAGGGAGAAATGTAGGATGTGATTCTTCTCTCTGCCTTGGAGCTTTATGATGCCTCCAGCACCAAAAACAATCTCAGAGTTCTCGAATGCGAGCAAATTTCGCACTCAGGAAGATCCCCAAAATCTTAAGAGCAAAGCACTCTCATCCAACGAGCCTGCTACAATTAAAACGCAATTTAAATGCTGCATCCACACAGCTGTATTTGGAAATGAATAAACAGGTTTTTGTATATGGACGCACAAACGCACAAAATCACAGTGTTCTTAGGTGTCTCAAGGGTTATTAATTCATTAATACTCAGATTCCTCACGCCGCCCCCATGACGGCGGGTTTTAGTGCTCAGAAAGGACTGTTCGCACCAATTAACGCTACTCCTTTTTTATGTTAACGCATGTGGCGCAGTCACTGAGCGTCAGCGTTTTCAAGAAGCACCGAAATACTCACTCCTAAAAGAAATTCGTAAACATTATGATTCGCGACACCCTTGTACAGTGCTTGACCGATCTCATGAAATGCTGGCTGTAATTATTTAATATGTTTTCTATTGGGAAAGGTTACCTAGGTGAGGTTTTAATATTAATTATCATGTGGCGTTATCCTGTAGTCTTTCGGACTTGCCAGGAGGTTAGCTTTAGAATGCACATCTTTTTTGACCTCCTGCGTACACCATGCTCGGCCAAAATGACTACATAAATGGCATGCATTTTTCACATTGATTTTCGGTTGTCTTATAAATTCAAATATGTTTTATAGAAAATCCGCATAAAATAGGCTTTCTTGTAGTCGCTTGGGAAAGGTAAATATTAAGGTTTTGAAAAGTTTCACAATTCCCCATTATTTTCGCGTCTGATCAGGCGCTGCATTCGCGTTTAGCGATTGAAGTCTGCGAGGTTTTTGCTTTCCACGCAAGAAATATATATGCCTTTAAGAAGACACTATAAATATTTCGTAGAATTTTGCAATCGATGCGGACTACGTTGAATGTATCATGAGGAGCATTAGCAAGCGTACATGTTTCATGCTGTATCAGCGGACATCGTACGGTCTTAAAAATCTCATAGTTCATAACCTCACTAAAACCGGAACGCATTCTTTCTTTGGATTCAAAATGTGAATACAATGCGGTTTTGTACAAACGAGTAAAAGAAAACGTATTTTTGTGCGTGTTTTCTATAAAACATACTTGAATTCATCACCTTCGAGCACTCGCTTTTCCATATCTGTTTGATGAATTTCCATGCTAAAACTGCCTGTAAAACATTTACAGATTAACCGCATTTCATGCCTACCCCAAATATGTTATGGTGATTTTGAGGGGTTCTGCCAATGATTACAAAGAAACCAATTAAAACTGATTGAAACTGGTTATGTAATCCAAAACTAGACAGTTTGGGTGATACTTGCATGACAATCACGTTAGGCAGATTTCTGCCGTTCCGTCGAGCCCCCGTTGACGATCACAACAGGCGTCATTCAGCACGGCGGAGAACATGGGAATGCAGACGATTGGAGCGCGTTTATGATCATGCGGTTGTGCAGTCATTTGGTGCGGCTACCCTAAGTGACGACCAACAATGACCTCCATCGTCCGCCTCATTCCTTCTTAACAATCATAACGATGTGAAACCTGTCCACCAGATACGCACTGTTGGCGTGTGCAGCTCCATCAGCAATCTACAAATACGGTGATCTTAAAATGATGGAGGACACTACTTCGATAACGGAATACGGGTGGTTGCATGGATGCAAGCAGGCGCGCCTTTCGAATTTCGTTTGGAATTTTCAACGTCCGGGGAATTTGCCGTTTTTGGGATTTTTGTCTGCCGGGCGCTCTAAGGACCCATTTAGATAAAGAAATCTATTCACAATCATTAATACCACGATCCTCATTAAACTTCAACAGGACTTTCTTTGGGAAAACCACTCTCGTTCGGATCACTTCACTGCCATCAGTATCGCGGGGCTCCCCAAATCCAAGAAAGGCTGGGTGCTTTACTATTTACTCATATCTTTCGTCCGGCTACATAGCTTTTCACAATATCCACTTCGAAGCGCAAGCAGGCTTGTCGTGTTACGATTTTGAAAAAGAGACTGAAACTCCCGGGAGAGTCACGGCCCAGTTTGTCAGTTACTTTGAGTGTAGCTAACATCATAACTTATTTTTCTCGGTGCCCTTGGAAACCGCACTAAGTTTATGAAAAGTGTGCGTTTAGGACAGTGAGAAGGACGCGGGCGAAGGTGAGAGTAGAGCTGTCTGTGTTGTTAAAATACGGCGGCCGCCAGGAGTCTTTGACACTTAAATCTAAATCGTACGTCCGTACGTCCTTACGGATGTTTCAAGATGGATGCATTGTTGAACAACTTCAGGACAAACAGAAAACTGTGCATTGTAAATGCAGTTTGGACTTCCCCTCCATGGCAAAATCTATCAATATTCTGGTCAGCTCAAATTGTTGCTTAAATAAATATACCTTCGGTAATCTGCAAGAAGGCTAGACCTCCGATATTCTAACCAAAGTACCCACAATTTTCCACAGTTCAAATGCTATCCTGACTTTTAGAGACTAATGGGCATGAGCGATGGCTGTCAATGGATGTCATACGCGCATGACAACTTAATGCATCCAAATAGGTCCTCCACAGGCACAGTGGATATGACTTCTGCGTACGAAGAATACCAAGAGACTGATTTAGTACTTACCTCATACCCCAAAATGTTTAAGATTTCTTCAACACTCCAGAGCAGTTTAACATGGAAAATACATTTCTTCCAAGATGAACCAGGCGCACTCTGGAGAAGGCCTAAGAGCACCTACATAAAGCATTCTCTTTCATCAAACATTTGCATCACTAGCAAGATGAAATGCCGCAACCGCATTATTTATTAGTTTGAGGATTTGGAAGCAAAGGACGAATAACTAGAGCCACTGAAAAATAATTATTAAACCCAAGAGTGTTTATAAAATTAAGAGACTAACACATTTTTCATTCGTATGGGTGGACTAATTGGAATGCTACACACAGCGAAAGCAAGTAGTCAGTTTTACGTGTGCTCATCCCAGCGACATATGTGCTTATGCACACAGAAGCTCGGATCTGCCTTTCACTTGACGGACTTCCACAGTTGGAGAACGGGATATTTAAATCAAACAGGGGAATTTTTTGTGACGTTACTTAAACTTCCGAACGGGGCATGTTTGTTGAAATAATGCGAGAAAAGTCCACAGGCTAAGCAAACAGATATGAACACCAATGGACGGCTAGATAACTCGAGGATGCATATTCGCTTGGAACAGTATGAGTCATTGGTTTTCCGATTCCACAGACCTGAATTCAAGGCCCGTATCTAGATGATGCCTTTATTGTTATTCAACCAAGGTCTCAATGTCATCTTCTTGGACATATAAGCTAAGGTGTGGGTGGAAGATAAAAACCTGCTTTTGTCGTTGCTCTTATTTTCCAATGTTAATATTCCGGTTGTCTAAATATAAAAGTGTTGAGGACAACGCCCCTCGTCGGCGGACAGTAGACAGCTTTGATCACAGAGAAGAAGTTTTTCCATTCGTTGAGGTCCGCGTAGCCTTGGATCTCCTCAGATTGCGAGCAGTCCAGGCGTCTGACATCTCACGCAGTCGTTGCTGAAGGTGGCGGCGACTGCGGTAGAAAGCAGCTTTGTTGGTCTCATTAGGGTGATCTACTTAGGCTTTCTGTAGGCGGTTCCTCTCGGCGAGCAGATTGCTGATGGCGGCGTCGTTTTCGTCGAACCAGTCCTGGTGTTGGCGGGGAGCGCGACCGAGGACGGCGAGCGTCATCGGCCGGACCGTGTCCCGCAGTTGACACCAGCGTTTCTCCACGGAGGCGTTCTCGGCAGCGACGGCGTCGTCGGCGGCAGCGATTGGAAGGTTGTCTAGCCGTTGAGCTAGCTCATTGCTGAAATGAAGATGGTGAGCGGGCAAAGACAACAAAGCAACATTCAGCTTACCTGGGGGTCGCTTACCTTGTGGTCTCCTGCGAGGCTGTAGGCGAGTACGCATCTTCGAGATGACGAGGCGATGGTCGTTCCACCCGTCAGCTCCCGCGATCGCCTTTGTCACCAGCACGTCCCACAGATCTCGGCTTCGAACGAGGACATAGTCCAGCAGATGCCACTGACGCGACCGAGGATGCCTTCTCCAGGTGGCCTTCTCTCGCTCCGGCAGACAGAAGAAGGTTTTCGTCAGGATGAGGCGGTGTTCTGCGCAGGTGCGGAGCAGCAGCAGACCACTGTCGTTTGAGCCGCGGAGACCATGGTGTCCCAGCACTCCTTTCCAGGCAGTATGGTCTGTGTCGACGCGGCGTTGAAGTCGCCAAGGAGAATCAACCTGTCCGCCTTCGACACAGTCGCCAAAAGGGCGTGCAGGTCCTCGTAGAATGTGTCTATTGCGGCGTCAGGGCTGGCCATCCGCGTAGCGTAGGCGCTAATGATGGCGGCGAATTTGCCTCCCCAGAGAGGCAGACGGAGGCTCATCAGGCGATCATTGATGCCCTTCGGCAAACAGGGCAGTCGTCCCATGATGTCGTTTCGGATGGCGAAAACGACACGCGTATCTCGTCGTTCTGTCCTGGGGCGACCACACCAGAAGAAGGTGTTGCCGGCACTCACATCCTCCCGTTGGCCTTGTTCGGCGAATTGAGTCTCGCTGAGTGCGGCGACGTCCACCTTGTAGAGCGCCAGTTCCCGGTCCACCGGCGCTGTCCTCCGATCTGGTCGGTGGCTCCTCGGATTGTCTAAAAGAGACCGAGCAATCAAGTCTGTCAGGGTCAGTGGACTCACCCTTCCAGTCTGGCGATTTCGTCGGCGAAGAGGAGAAGGAGGGGAAGGAAGAGAACAATCAGGACAAGGAAGAGAGTGATTGGTGTTGTTTCGACCGTGTGTGCTTTGTCTGCGGCCATGGCCAGACTACAGACAGCGTGGTTCCAAGCAATTTTTGGGCACATTTTCTAGCTCCTTCCCCTCGCGAGGGCAGGCATCGTACCCCCTAAATCGGGCTGCCCGGCTATCCCAGACGGCTGCCGAACTCCACTATGGTCCACGACATATTTTTAGTGGGAGAACAACCCGAATTAGCCGGGACCTTGTCGGTCATGGGGGGTAACTAAGTAGGAGAGAGCATACACACAGCAGAACGATATGGGACTTACAGATAGGATGGACACACAGATAGAGTCATCAGGCAGAAACAGAAGTAACAGGGCATCATTCAAAATCACATTCGTAACACATGGCCACTAGCAGAGATAGGCATAGATTAACAGATACAAAGCAGGCAACAAGAGCAGCAGACAGCACAGGAATTAAGCATGTAAATAAGAAGACAAGTGAGACAAGTTAGGAATGGCATCATTCGAGGCAGGCACAGATACGTCTAGCTATTAGCAAAGAGAGGCACAAACTTACGGAAACAGAGTAGGCAACAAGATTAGCGTACAACACGAAACATAGGCACACAAGTGAGTAAGGAACAGAGCAAAGCTCGCTTGCCTAAGAATTCACTTACCTGGTGGCCTCCTGCGTCGGTCCAGGCAGAGACATGTCTCAAAGATGTCGACGCGTAGATCCATCCAGCCAGACCACAGAAACGTTTGTGCAGATGCACGCACGAATACCCTCACCTGGTTTAGCTCGCCGGTCGAGGCAGTTGTCCGGGGTTTGACCGCTGCGCAGAGCCGGGCTACGTAGAGACAAGGCAAGATGTGGGTGCCAACACATGGACGCTAGGCGTGGTCTCACCTGCAAGCAAGCTAGCGACCACTACGACCATCACGTGGACCCACCGCTGGACACCCCTACACCCGTGTAGGTAAACTTGCGCTGCATCTACCTACACTCTCTCCTCCTCCCTCGCCCGAGCCCGGTGTCGAGACGGAGTCAAGAACACCGGAGACGAGGGAGGCCGCAGGTGGATGGTGCGGACGGATCCTCACCTTGGCGCTCCACTCCGCAACCCCTGGTCCACACAACAATTGACCAGGATTTTGACCAACACAACAGACATTGGAGGCTGGCACGGCCGAAGCAGTCACAACTAGGCGTGCCGCAAACCCCTGGCTCGGATCCCTCACTGTAGTGGGAGTGCCATAAAGGCCACACTAAGAAGGAGCAATTGCAGCCCGACTCTCATACCACCACTAGTCCAGGAGGAGGTCCATGTTATCCCATCAGTTGGCAACTTCCAAGCCACGGCTTTTAGCGCACCGTGAGAGCTTCAAGCACGTCGCATTGTTTAAAGTGAGGATAAGTGTGCTGAGTCGACCTCACTCTCCCGTCCCATTCCCACACACCAGCCGCTGTCCGAGCCGGTCAGCAGACTGAAGTGGGAAATGGGCGCGGTGGCTGTCATGGTCGACTGACCAAGACTGCGCGCGCCAATTGCACGACCTGCCCCCCTCCCCACTACACACACACACACGACAGTTCGACCATCGATTTCGATGATGTCTACCGTGTGCCCGACAGACTGCATTGCGGGAGTAGGGACGGTGACTAACGCAGGGGTTTATAGTGCCAGTAGACTTGCGTAGCATCTACCTGCACTCTCTCCTCCTCCTCCCCGCCTGAGCCCGGTGTCAAGACCAAGTCAAGAATACCGGAGACGAGGGAGGCCGCAGGTGGATGGCTCAGACGGATCCTCGCCTTGGCGCTCCACTCCGCCCCCCCTGGTCCACACTTAATGACCAGGATTTTGACCACAAAATAATGGCGTGGCGGCAGTGGTCCAGTTGAGCGACGAATGCAGACAACAGGGTCCGCAAGCGCACCCCGCAAGTGTTGGCATTTGTTATTGCGCACAGATAACGCCTGCCAGAGTCCGATGTGGCCCCCGTGTCAGTCCAGCGCATCTAACACGTGGCCCGTGTGGAGGGCACAACACAAACACACACACAAATACACACACACACACACACACACACACCAAGATTTCACTCAACGGGGGTTCAGTGGCGTGTCTCTCACTTGCGTGAGAGGGCCGTGGAAGATGCTGTTTCAGCCCGTCTCCCAGCCCACCAGTCCGCCCCTCCACACAAAACAAACACATCGGGACGGACCACGTGGGACGAGTGGGGGCGTCAATCAGCAGCCTTCCTGTCCACGACGATTGACGTGTCGGGATAGTCTCAGACTCAAGTCGCCCGTGCAGCCGAAGCCGCATGGGGACCGAGTCGAGGTGCACACTTCCCAATTGCGTGGGAGATGGCAGTTTGTTGCTTAGCGTGCAGTAGAACATGCGTGGCAAGTAACTTAGGGGAGGCTTTTCTGTCGGCAAACCGTATGCGCTAAACCAGCTGTCGTAGGCCAACAGTACTTACAAACATGACTTGTGATATTGCAAATAGTTAAGAATGTGAAATACTTAATGAGCAAGTAGTCCTTGGAAATCTAAAGTCTCTTCCCCTATTCTGTAATGAATCAACCACGAATTAGAAGCGAATATGTTCTTAGATTTGAAGACAACTATATTCAGGGTTTTAAGGGTTTCCACTTATCAGGGCCGCCTATCGTCATGAACTGATGTGAAAATTCGACGCCTTGGTGTGTGAAAAGTCTTCCTGATTGACCGTCTCTCACTACGTCTAACCAATGACAATAGAGGGATTTGGAGAAGGGAAATGTACTGGTGCTATAGTCTCTATAAGTCCATGATAGCGTCACTGATATACCAGTAAGAGTCAGAGCAATATGGACAGATCCATCTGCGTGTATGCAGGTATCTTGCTTTGCGTAATTACAAAAGTCAAATCTAACAGTAAGTGCTCTGAACGCGATCTAGTCCAACTTTATGTATTTTGACCGTCAGCCTTCTAACTTATTAAAAGTTCAGACTTCGATCTTGGAATCTTCCATGTTTCCGTTCTCAGTACCAGGTCAATTTTACTGACTACGTTGTCATACAAACAAGGAACTACACACAGTAACTCATGTAGTCTTCTTAGCAGGCTGGTTAATGTAGGAGTTCGATGAAAACAAGAAGTAGAAATTAGTATTTATGTTTGCGAAACATACCAAACACTGAATTGGATAATCAAAATTCTTTTCAAGACCTCAGACATTGTCCACGTAATGGAACCATCATAGATCTACCCCTGGTCGTGACACATTTACTGGGGCAGGCCGACCTCTCCGTTGTTAAAAGGACGTACACACGGCAAGTGCGCACGCAAGTATACTTTGAAAAGGACGCCAAACCGGTTGGCACCGGTTGCTTAGCAACACGAATCGTGGGCAAAAAGAAGACTATGCAGTGTGAATGCCATGTGAACTTCCCTTCCATAACGATGACTGTTACTTTACTGGTTAGTTTATAAATTATGCGTAAACAAATATGATTTTGGTAATGTGAAGTAATGTCAAACAATCGATATTCTAACCTAAGCATGCACCTGCTTGACAAATAGCGAATTCTACCCTGAATTTCAGAGACTAATGCCAATCAGCCGTCAGTGGTTGTCGTACATGCCTGAAACATATACGCTTCAGGATGTATTCTTGAGTGTTACCGTGGATGTCACGTACGCGTACGAAGCAGACGAAATGGAAGATGTGATTCTTCTATCAGACTTCGATCTTAAGGCTGGCCTCACCAATACAACGCCGTCTATGTTGTCGAAAGCGAGCACATTCCGTTCAGTATGGACAAGGCGTACGCTGGAGGATGCCCAAAATTCGTTGAACAAAGCATTCTCATCCACCGGTCCCCTGTATTGCTACCATTAAAGCCTAATTGGGATGCTGCATCTATAGAAATGAATACCTGCGGAATCGGTTTTTGTATGTGAATAAAAGAACCTGCTGCGAAATAAATCATTAATAAAACTGAGGTTCTGATGAGTGTCTTACGCTATGTGCTACACATCGAAAGCGCATATACCAGTATTTTTTTGCGTAATTATACGACTCAGTTCTAGCTTTACGTACCTCCATACAGTAACAGCACGTTAGAAATCGGACGTGTACGGCTTTGGGCAGAATGAATGCATCTGTACAGCAATGCCCAAGGCAACTAATTTTAATCTTAGGAACCGTATATCTGAAGACACTTGAGACACTCCCTCACGTTATTGAATAGCCCTTTGCAATTCAGTATGTTACATAACCAAATATAAACACCTGGATTTCGGTGCATAATTTAGGGAGACATATTAAATGGAAGACTGGATTTTAAAATCAGGAGCAATTAATTTGGGGGATATTTATTTTTAAATACTCCATTTCGCTTCATTCTGTCTACCAAACAAGCTCGTTAAGGGTCCTGGATTGAAATGCTGCCAAAAGACACGATAAATTGGTCCCCGAGGTTATGTTGATTAAAGTGAGGTTCCCAGCAGCAGTAGCCAAATCATGCGCAAATCAGCATCCAAGGCCCACAATGTGATGGGACAAATGGTTGAGGTTGTCGTTCACGACAGATGAACTATCGGTGGTTGTCGTGGTGAGGTGGGCAGTGGTACTGAGTGCCTTGCGCGAGGGAAAGGTTGAGACGTTGGGTTGCTATTGCATTTTTCATAGGTAATGGGCGCTCGAGTTGATTATTCTTGAATGTGCTTCATGTGTTGGATGCTGAGCAGTTATCGGTCTGTTTATGCTTATTCCTGACTCCTTCCCACCCTATCTATCCAAATTCGATTCTCGGATGTAGGGGAGGAGAACGCAATCATGATTCACCTCAGACGTTACCATCAATAATTCAAACAGTACCCCATTGTCCTTAATGCGAGGCGCCACGCTATTTAGGATTTCAGGATGATTTGCCGGAGTCCGTCACATGTTTGAAGT
>CACRXP010001286.1:1705-28641 GCA_902702965.1 Spirometra erinaceieuropaei
GTGTGTGTGTGTGTGTGTGTGTGTGTGTGTGTGTGTGTGTGTGTGCCGCAGTCAGTGTTTGAATGGGTGACGCTAAAATAGCTCGCTCTATGCGAATTGCTTTGATAAAGGCAAATTCTGCTCACGGGCGAATTTGCCTTGCCATTTGGCCAAAGCATTTTTGCTCGCATTCGACTAGCACAAAATTGGGGCCTTCTACTCGCTGGTCTTTCGTGTTGATGGCTGCCAGAGGCCAGGGACCATGTCAGTCGCGATAGTCATCCCCTTTGTCAGACGCGGGACATGTCACACAGCACTTTTACGACATCTGTCCTTTCTTAAGGTTTACACTCACTTCATTACAACATCTTCAATGAGTGCGCAGGGTAGGTCAACATTGCGTTGCATAAGATGTGGTTATGTAGCCCCACCTATGGACACAATACTGCAAGGGTTGGGGGTTAGGGGTTAGGATTATAGTTTGGGGTTAGGAGTTAGAGCATCTATTTATCAACCACTCAAAGTACAGTCGCGCAATCACAATAGCTTTTCTTCTGCATACAACTACTTGACCTCGTCGCCTGCGCGTTCCCCCACCCCCACCCCCCACCTGTAAAAATCCCTATTTCCACGGATTCCGTATTCAGGTGGCTGAGGCTTGTTTACTTCAGGTGGGGTTACATAACTACATCTGGCTTTGTGTTGTTCCTAAGAAACGTGCAAACCTGCAGAGAACGTAGTGCTGCATTCATGCAGCATCGCCACCAGTGCCTGCACATGTATGCCTGGGGGGTATTCGCGTCCCGAATTTGACCTGAACAAACCTGCTCCTCCTCCCCCTCTCCCCCCCCTCACCCTTAGCATGCCTCCGGCGTTGTCGAGACACTTCAGATTTACTGAGCTTGTAGTGTACTCCACGCGACCGCGTAGGTCAGTCAAGCTTTGAAAATGACTATCCAGCCAGCCGCGCGTCCTACTTGCGTACTGGGGTGGTGCGCTGTTCCTCAGAAACGCGCAAACTTACAATGAACAGGGTGCTGTATTTACACAACATCGCCATCAGTGGCATTATTGAGAAAGACAGGGGGGCTGGAATGGCCATTTCTGGCTTATTAGCTGTTCTCAGCCAGCCATGCCCAACTCCGAAGTGTGGGACATCTGGGGTTCGATCCTGCGACCTGTTAGTTAGGAGTCCAACGTCCCTAATTACGGAGTCAGGGACTCGTTATCCTGTCGGTTGCGACCAGGAATATACAATGGTAAAGGGGGGAGTTACCGATCGTTTTTACGGAGTTTACTCGTTCCGTTGGGTTCGAGAGAAAGCCCTAAGGCACAACGGGACGAGTGAGTTCCCTAGAAACGATCGGTGGGCACTCTTCAATCATCGCCATCAATGCTTGCACATGTATGCCCGGAGGTATTCGCGTCCCGAATTCGACCTCTACAAACCTGTCCCCCCCCACCCAGCCCTTTAGCGTGCCTCCGGCATTGTCATGATCTCCAGATCTACCGAGCTTGTAGTCCACACAACCACATCGACCATTTGAATTTCTAAAATGACTCTTCAACCAGCCCCGCGCAGTACTTGTGTGCTGGGGCTGTACGTCATCCTGTTGGAACCACTCAGCATGTCTTTCTCCTGGGCCGTAATGTGTGCACGTTAAATGGCCATCCTTCGGTAGCTACCTGAGTCAACCTGACGTTGCTCACGTGGATTACGGTTGGAGATAGGACTAGGATCACGATAAGGACTAGGGTTGGCTTACAGCTTAAGGCTCCAGTTAGAGTTAACGTTATGTGATTTCGGAAGTAGGGGACAATTGTCAGCCTGAAAAACATCAGCGTGTAGATAACCACTAAGTGAAAAGACCACGTCTGGGAAATGGTCGCAGCCAGCTAACTTCAGGATAGCTTCCTTTCTTAGACAGAAGACAACTGAGGGCTTTGTCTTGCCAGGGTTCAAACATGATACATTGGATACGCTAACTCATGAAATTCCAACCGAAATTGGAAATGCATTTCCGACTGAAAAAGATTATGTAAGTAGGGCTGTAATATTAATAACCGTGCAGTATAACCTCATGATAATTCAGTTACTGAAGGATGCTAGCTTTCGAACGAACTTCTTTTCGGCTGTCTGCAAAGATTACACTCGGCAAACATGACTAATTAAGTAGCATGAAGTTTTCCCATTGGTGTTCGATTCCCTTATAGATTCAAACATATTTCAGGGAAAATATGCATATCAATATTCCCCCTTTTGGTAGAAAATTACGTTTTCTTCAAACTTGAAGGAAAGGTATTATTTGGGTTTAAAAAATTTTCTAACTATAAGATTTTCGTAGACCGTGAAATGCTCGTTCCTAAGACATCGAGTCGCTGCATTTACTAATGTTTCTTGTAATGTTTACGCTTTGCTCAAATCCATTGCCAAATTTTATGAACCCCTATACGGTCATTCCTCGATAACTTAGACAAATATGTGATTTTCCGCACACAGAAAACATAAAGCTTGCAATTTGCAAACCCTGAATGCAAGTGTGACGACATGGTTTAAAAATTATTCGGGAGTTGGAAAAGGTGTTTGAAATCAAACTATACTTTTCCTTCAGTTATGAAATTTGAAGATGTAATTTTCTACCAAGCGAGTGAGAGAATGAATATTTTGCATATGTTTTCTTTTAAATATACTTGAATTTATAAGGGCATCGAAAATCAGTGAGAAAAACCCATGTTACTTAAGTAGTATTTTTTTGCCCTGAAAGAGATCTGGTTGCTCAGACTTGGCTCTAATCGATTACGGTTGGAGATAGGACTAGGATTACGCATAAGTACTAGAGTTGGCCTACGGTCCAAGGCTAGAATTAGCGCTATGTAGTTTCGAAGGTGTGGGATAACAGGTCAGTCTAACCATAAAACCGTCTGAAAAACGTACTCTTCGCAGGTCGTACTGCATTATCGTCAGTTTGGCTGCTTACTGTTTTGTACGGTGGACATACATTGCGGATTGGCTTGCGACCAGTGGCGCCTGTTCGGTTTGTTTGCTTTCCCGCTAGTGGAGAAAAGATGCCGGAGGACACATTTTGGGAGAGTAAACATTCTTAGCCAGGAGGCGCAAAAGTCCTATGCAAATCTACAAACAACTCCGAGGGTCAGGTTCGGGTGAGCTTTGCAGCTGCATGGTACTGCAAATTCTGTAGATTTTCAGGGAGTTTGTGCCACTGAGTTTATAGTGAGAACTTACTTCGTGGTCGCACCTGTTAGGGGTTAGGAATTTTGGTTAGGGGGTTGGGGTTAGGGGTTGGGGGTTAGAGTTATGGATTTGGGTTACGAAAATTCAACACATTCGACACTATAATACATCTGAAAGTAACACAACGTGATGTAGCGTCTAAGCGGAGAGAGATCGTGAACGCAGTGTGCCACAATCATCAGGTCATATCCTAAGTTGTAAGAAGACATAATTTGGTAAATTGATGGATTTATTGTATACAGGATTCGTAGTTGTCCTCTCCGGCAGCAGTAGCCGCTGGCAACACCAGGGCTAGTGTTGACTGCACCTAGTCATGCCTGACCGTCCCTGGAACCGTGATGGCAGCCGCTTATGTAGGCTCGTGGACCAAGCTCAAGTGGTCCCCAATCGGTGTGTGTGTTGCATTTTCCGAGGGGTGGTGTCCCGGTGGCTTAGGTTATGACTGCGCGGAGAGATGCGTTCAAGTGACCACATGGGCAACTGTGTGGACGCAGGTGTGTCCGAGGTGGAGTCAGTCTTGTGTCTTCAGGTCAGCCCGTCTGGAAAGGCCTGCTGCAAAGGCTGAGTGGCTTTTAGGCAGCGCGGCCTTGGACAATGACGCCAGACTGGCCATGATGGCTGTCCGTAACAGGGCTATCTGTTTGGGAGGTTGCCATCTGATGAGTTAATCCAGTCTACCTTCGAAAGGTGGGTCAGATTGCAAAGGCCCTTCCCGTGTCTAGGAGACCCTAGACCCCCACTTATTGACGTCTAATGTGGGCAGAGTGAGCCCCTACAAACGACCACGCGAGAGATGGGCTGAGCCAACACGAGAGCCAGATTAGGACACATTAATCGGCATGCGCACCCATAACAAATTTCAGACACGGGGGTGTGGTGGCAAGTCTACGCGCAGACTCGTGTCACGCCAGGCGTCTGTATCCGATCCCAACATCAGATCGGCTCGGACAGTGGACCGGTGCCTGGAAGAGTGAATAGTGAGACATTTCGCATCTGGGATCCATCCCCTTGGCGCTCAATGCATGTTCCTCACCATAAACAATCGAATGCGCTTGAACCTATCACGGTGTGCTAAAAGACGCAGTTTGGTAGACTGTCAACCGACGGGACAACCCGGTCCTTCTCTCATAATGAAGAGTCCGACTGCATTGAGTGCTTCTTACTGTGGCTTCTAAGACACTCCCACCCAGCTGGAATCCGAGTCGTCCTTTTGCTGTTTCTGTGAAGAAGTGATTCCTTATACACACAACAGGTGTGTGTGTGTATGTGTCTGTGCGTGTGTGTGTGTGTGTGTGTGTGGCACGTGTAGACAGAAGATTAGATTTGTCAACCATTGCGCGCGATCCCCCTCCGGTCTTCCTGACCCTGTCTTGACAGTGAGCTGAAGTTGGCGAGGGAGAAGGGAATGCGGTAACGCAGGGCAAGTTTACTAGCACGATAACCCAATGCGCGCAAATATCACCGCCCTGCGCATCCCTCCGCTCCTTTTGTGGACGACCGAATTGACGATTTGTTGAGTTTTGAGACAGGCCGTGTGTGGTGTGTGTCAGGCGCGGACGGGTCTTTGAGCCTTGTCAGCCACTGCGTCGGGGCCCACCTCGATCGCTTAAACTCATTCTTGTCAAAAGAACATTCTGAGCGAAGCGGAGTAGATGCGACACAAGTCTGCTGCGTTATAAACACAGTCACACGCAAATCAACGTTACATCCTATCGGGGAGTGTGGTGGACTTCGTGGTGGGTCGAGCCATTGGGGGATGGCACGAGCTGAACTGCCGTGTTGTTTGCTTTTCACTGATCAACTCTCTGCTCCACTCAACATGTGCAAAAAGAATAAGTGTGAATTATGCTACCAGACTAGTCGAGCCAGTCCCGACAGACATGCAGCCCTGACGCGGACGAAAAACACCGACAGGGACGGCCTGAGGCGCATGGGACGCCGCACGCGCCAGCGCGGTCGGACAAACAGCCTCGAGCAGCCTCGCGCTTGCACTGACGGCCGCGTCGGTGGCGGCAACTGACGTCCGCCTGAGGCGCCCAGCGCGAACGCTAGTCATCATATCACTCCGACAGCCAGTCATCGATTTTGCGCGCACGTTCGCTACCGCCGCATTAGCTGCCTCGACATGCCTCCCCCTTTCTCCCGCCCAAGCTACATAGGCCAGCCGGCACCAGCTGGCCATGTAGACGGTGGGCTTTACCAAATTGTCCCTTTGACCTCCACTGCGGAGCTCCTAGTGTCCTCGTAAACTTGTGCCCTACTGTGACCATTTACTGTCGACCGATAGAGTTCCTCTTGCTGCAAGTCCCCTCGCCCCCCCCCCCACCTTCAAGGAGAACACATTTTACTTCCAGTTCCTCTCCGCCGGCGGGGGAGGAGAAGCGGTTGCTCCGGATTGAATGCGAGGATAGGTGGAAAGCGAATTCCACTACAGGAAGCACGTCGTCCGTTCAACCTACGCCCTAAAATAAGACGAGAGGTAAAAGCGCTGGCCGCTCATGTGAGTGTTGTTCCTCTCTTGACATCAGGGCTCAATAACGCCATGCAGAACGCTTAATGCGTGTGCCATGAAAGTCTCCCGGTTACACTAGCTAGTCAGTTGACCCCGCTCATCTAAGCTCGGGGTTAACAGCAAATTCTGACAATTCCACTTCATGCCTTCTTGTCAGATAATTAGAAGGCCCCTGCTTGAAGAGAGTGTGGTCGGATGTGGTTATGTAGCCCCACATAAAGTAAAACAACCCCAGCCACCTGTAATACAGGATCGGTGGTAATAGGGGTTTTTACTGATGGGGCCGGGGAGCGCACAGGCGACGGGGTCAAGTAGTTGTTTGCAAAAGAAGGTCTATTGGGAATGCGCTTTTGTACCTCGAGTGGTTGAAAAATAGCTGCCCTAACCGCTAACCCTAGCTCCTAACCCTAACCCCTAATTATAACCCCCAACCCTAACCCCAACAGTATTTTGTCCATCAGGTAGGACTACATAACCACATCTTACCGAGCGTGCTCCTCCGCATTCCTCAGTTGTCGCTTGCGTTGGGCGTAAAAGACTTTCTAACGGTCTCATGACTTGCAGCTTGCAGTTAGTAGACTCTGCAAGATAAACCACGAGAGGTAGAAAGCTCGCAATGACAGAACACGTGTGTTTTGATTGGGGCTCGGACCGGGGACTTTCAGAATTTACGTTGGCACAGCCACTTCCAAAGGGCGTGTCCACTGCTCCGTTTTTCTCTTCTCCAAACTCGTCTCGCACTGGGGTCGCGTTGGTCTTTGGCGTTTGACTCATACAGCCCATTGAAAAATAAGTGTCTCGCGGAGAAATAGTTTGTAATTTATCACTTCCAACTTACGTTGTCTTGGTGCGCACTTCTAGCATATGCAAGTGTGGTGTAAATTTCGAAGGAAATTTGGACCAGACAGAGTATTTTCTGTGAAGCTTTGCAGTCGTAATCTTTGCCATTTGCCGGCATTCACCACCAGACGGACAGACTTGTATAACACCGTTCGACAAGAAACAATACAAAAAATACACAATTTAGGTTCTGGGCATACCTATGACTAGATGTTGTTGTGGCCAAGCGGTGTGTGTGCGCAGCATGTGAGCTATAATCATCCGGTCAGATCCCAAGTTGAAGGGAGAAGACGAAGGCACCAGTTTGAGGGGTTTATTGTGCACAGAACCCGAACTTGTCCTCTCAGGAAGCAGTGGCCACTGGCGAAGCCAGGGCTGGTGTTGACTGCGTCCAGTCGTGTCTGAGAGTCTCTGAGGTACTGGTGGCAACCGCTTTTGAAGGCTCGTGGGCCAAACTCAAGTGGTGTCTAGTCAGTGTGTGTTGCATTTGCCGAGGGGTGGTGTCCCAGTGGCTTAGGTTACGGTTGCAAGGGGGAGGTGCAGCTGCGGCTGTGCGGACGCAGGTATGCCTGAACTGTAGGTCGTGTGACTTCAGGTCAGCGCGTCTGGAACGGCTCACTGCAAAATGGAGGATGACCTTAAGGCAGCGAGGTCTTGAACGATGGCGCCAGACCGGTCATAATGGCTACCCGCTACAATGTCCTGGCGAGGTTCGGTACTACAGCCCCGCTCGACTGATACCATATAGTTAGCTCCCTAAAACAGTTTCGCCTTACGTATACCACGTGTTTGCTCCTTCCTTACTATTTTAATTCAGCGGTTGACTCTGCCTTTGGGGGAGTACTTATACGCCGTCCTCGTTTACATCAGGTATCAGTTCACGCTCGTTTCCCCGAGTGTGTTTCGAGTCCCGCTCGCGCCCTCTTTACTGTCTTTATCCAGCAAGAGGTCAAGCAGGCTTGCTATTGGCACAGTTCGGACGGACTGGGACTCCGTCGGCTCCACCTTAGTGGCCATGAACTGAAAATTAGCATGCAGTTCCCTCCGCGGCCTTCCAATTGTGACTGCTTTCTCCTTGCCCTTTTAACCCAGCGAGTAGCTGTGTCGGGGGACGAGTGTGTACACGCCACCTTCGGTTACACCATGCATAGGTTCATGTGCGAGTCCCTGACCGCGTTTCGAACTCTGCCTGCACTCTCTCGTCTTTCCTAATCCAGCGAATGGTTAAGTTAGGTATGTTAACTAACACTGTTTTAAAGAGTCAGTTAGCGAACAGGGGCAGGGTTAATCCGACTCCAAGGGCCCGCTCAAACGGGTGCTAGCCACAGCCGAAGCAGTGGCCATTCGACTAGCGAACCCATCATTCTTTTGTCAGAAGACTCTGACACAAGCAGTCTGCCTGTCCTGGCCGACTCCAGGTGATGATCACACACCGTCCCGACGCCCTGAGAGCAGTCACACGCACTTACAGCGCTTACAATCTAACCAGAACCCTTCTCCTTCCGCCCCACGTCCCACCCCAACTCCACCGACCTCAATACGCTAACTCCGTCATGCGGGCGGCGTGGGAACATGGAGTCCGATTAACCCTGTCCCTGAGACACATTTATATCGTGTCCACAATTAGAATGACCATTACCCATGTAAATGTATCGGCCTGATGATGAGTTACCAGAAACATATGTTCGCCAACTGACTCTGCAATCGTAATATGGGAATTTTCGCAGAACTTAAATTGTTTTAGAAAGCCAACCGTATAGTATCAATCAAGTGGGGCCGCAGAACCAAACTTCTCCGATGTCCTAGCTGTGGTTGCAACCTCTTCTTTCCGGTTCAGTTGCCGGTGGCAGGAATAAGTTTGCCTAGCTAATTTACTCTTTTCAACTTGCTGGGGCGTGCGTGAAATCAGACTCTGTCGAGTCTTTTAAAGCCAATCTTGCTTTTAGTACCAAGCTGGCGTATAAATATGGAAAAGTTTGGCACGCCTTTTAGAACCTCCTAATCTGGGAGGGTCTGCATTGCAAATCCAACAGAATGGCCCCTGGAAAAGTGCTAACACATGTAGCGGGCAGCCATAATGACCATCCTGGCGTCATTGTTCAAGACCTCACTGCCTCAAGGTCATCCACCCTTTTGCAGTGAGTCGTTCCAGATGCGCTGACCTGAAGTCACACGACCGGCAGCTTGGGCATACCTGCGTCCGCACAGCAGCAGCTGCCTATGCGGCCAACTGAACGCACCGCACCCCCTGCAAGCACAACCTAGGCCACTGGGACACCACCCCTCGGCAAATGCACCACCGACTGACTGGACACCACTTGAGCTCGGCCCGCGAGCCTACAAAGGCCGCTGCCACCTAGCTGCCACACATCTTGCCAAAATCGCTGTGAACTCCTTACAGCCTGCGACCCTGCCCGCCAGCTATGAGAACCCTGACGTGGAGCCTCCAGCGGGATTGTAAGATGTCGGCGGTTTGAGCTCGACCCGCAGTGTACATGGGGGTGTCCTTACTTCTTCTGCTCTGCCCAAACAAGTACACTAAGTGAGGAGATTGCAGACTATATCAAAGATCTGGCGTCCCAACGGCGTAGGATTCTGTTTGTCACTAACCAGTGACCATATGAGCCCTCGCAAATGACCTGCAAATGCCGTCCTCACATCCGATTGGACAAAAGCAACCCCTGTAATATGTACCTCACGTGGCGAATAAGAGTCCTTTGCTTCATAGTAAGGAGGACCCTGTCTGGACGCTTCCATGGAGATATACGATATGGCACGAGAGCCAGCATCATGCGCGGTAGATGGTAAGCTCCATTGTCAGTCCAGGTGCAATTCATCCCCTTCCCTTCAATACTCTTCACTACGGATCCCTGTCTTGTAAAGCGACCAACCTCTTGTTTCCGGTTAAACAGGAGGGTTTAAGCAAAGTGTCGCAGTATGGTGTATTGGGTTTAAGGTCAGAGCACTGCCTTTGGCACCTGGATAAATGTGATTTATTTTCGCGAGAAAAAATTCACACAATGATGCGATAAATCCCTGATTACTTACAGTAGATGGGGCAACTCATGAAATGCGTTTTCGTTTCAAAAAGATTAATTAATTAGGATTGTGAAACTAATCAGCCTGCAACATAATTCTACAACAGTTCAGTTACCTCAGTATGCCGACTTTCGAATGAGCTCCCTTTCGGCTGCATGCAAGAACTACACTCTGTAAAAAAATGACTACTTATGCTGCATGCATTTTTTTAAATTGATTTTCGATGCCCTTAGGGATTCGGTTATATTTTATGGAAAACGGGCATAAAAGTGTTCATTCTTTCACTCGTTTGATAGACAATTACGTCTTCTTTCACTCTTATACACGAAGGAAGGGTACGATTCGCACTTTAAAAACTTTTCCGATTTCCGAGAAATTTTGAATCCGCTCCACCATTACACTTGGATTTAAAGTTTCAAAACCACAGGCCATATATTTTCCACGTACGGAAAACCACATGGTAATAAACGAGGATCATATAGGGTTCATAAAATTTAGCAGTGGAGTTGATCCATATTTTTTAATTTACAAGCCACATTGCTAAATGCAAAGACATGACAATTTATGAACAGCCGTTCCACGGTATTTAAAAGTCCCACAATCAGAAGCTTTTTAAAAACCGAATCGTGTGCTCCTTTCGAGTATAAAATTAGAAGGCGACGTAATTTTCTACCGAATGCGCAAAAGAATGAATATTTTTATGTATGTTTTCCATGAAATGTAATTGGACTTTTAGGTACATCGAAAACCAATGAGAAAAATGCATGCTACTTAAGTGGTCATTTTTTTCAAAATATAGTTTTTGTATGCTGCCAAAAAGAAGTTCCTTCGAAAGCCGGCATCCTGGGCTAACTGAAATATGATAGAAATTTGCTGCAGACTGACTAGGCTTACAACCCTACTTAATTAATCTTTTCCAAAAGAAAACGTATTTCGGAATTTCGGTTGACATTTCATGAGTTAGCCAACCTACTGTACTTTACACAGAGCGCAATTTAATGTACTGAAAGCTATTTATTCTGACCTCAAGAGGAAGTTGTATGATTCACTGCGTTTCTTGACAGAAGGAGCAGACAAGACTGCACTCTTTGTACTGACTGCGCATTTGCCGACACAAGTCAGCGTGAGCAGTACACGCGCGATGTGTCTCTGTGCTTGCTTTGGTGCACCCCGGCGCTATGATGAGGTTAACCGCCAGGCTACCGAAATGGCGGGAAGGTGTGACAGGATAAACAGCTTAACTGTCCGAGCGTACACGTGCAAACACGCCTGTCAGCACTGCGGTTGGCACAAACTTTGGTCACACCCGCGCCCTGCTGTGTGTGTGTGTGTGTTTGCGTTGTAGTGGTTATGTGGTGAGAATGGGGTGTCGGGGTGTGAGCTACAATTATCAAGTCAAACCCCATGTTGGAAGGAGAAGACGGAAGACACCAGAATTAGGGGTTTCTTGTGCACAGAATCCGGAGTTGTCCTCTCAGGCGGCGGTGACCACTGGCGAAGCCAGGGCTGGTGTTGACTGCGTCCAGTCAGGCCTGAGAGTCTCTGGGATAGTGATGGCAGCCGCTTTTGTAGGCTCGTGGGCCAGGCTCAAGTGGGGTCCAGTCGGTGTGCATTGCAATTGCCGAGGGGTGGTGTCCCAGTGGCTTGTTTTGCAGGTGGTGGCGCGTTCAAGTGACGCATGGGTGGCCGCGACGCAGTGAGGACGCAATTGTGTTCGAGCTGAAGTCGATCGAGTGGCTTCAGGTCAGCGCCTCTGGAGCGGCTCACAGCAAAAGGGTGGATGACCTTAAGGCAGCGAGGTCTTGAAAAATGACGCCAGACCGGCCGTGATGGCTGCTCGTTACAGGGTCCCGCAAAGTCGAGTGACACCACGCCGTCGAAATCCAGCTGGCGATAGTTGAACTCTCCGAATGAAATCGAGTTCGGTCGTGGGAGGGGAGCGAGCATTTGTTTGGCACGCTGAAGACGCGGACGGAATGTCTGGCCAGCCACGGATCACATCCTACTTTCCAGGCGTCTGGATAAAGCGCTGCCGCTGGAAGGGGGAGGGGGGGGGGCGATGATGCGCAAATCTTCCTTACTAACCCAGGTACAGGTTACACTATGCGGACGCAGTGATACTTGTAGGGTTTAGTAGGCTGTCTTCAGAAGAACCCTTAAGGTAGAAGGATATGAGCACAGCTCTGGCGCCAATGACATGTACTGAAGGCCAGGACGTAGTTACTTCTCTCTTTTGACTGATGTAACTTTCTTGTTAAGCTTACTAATTGCATAAATCTCAAATAAAGCCTCCTTATTCATCAGGATTTCAAACTATAATCTCACTTTTCTAAAGCAGGTCTGTCTGTTTCCACTTTCAATGACACCGAACAGCAGATAAGTCGGTCGCCTGACGCCTGTGGTTACAGGAGATTTGAGTAACTCCAATCTTGCCTACATTCGACTAGGCCTACATCATGTGCTTTACCAAGCATTTACTTCGTTCTTAAATTCTTTCTACACCCAGAAGTAATCCAATCCTTATCTTTGGTTCACGATGTTCAACCCTCGGGCTTTCTACTCCGGCGATGGACAGAAGGGATCTTCCGCCGGCTATTCGGGCTTTTTAATCATCGTTATTTGTGTAGTCCTCACTCAGGAAAGGAACTCTGAGGTTCACACCTGATCTGACCACTCTGCGAACAAGCTGCGTTCAAACACTGAAGCACCGACCCACACCATACCGACTGACATGGGGCTTTCAGGACATATGTATTTACACCCATCTGACCTAATTAAAGCAGGTTCTCGCTGATGAAAGTTCTACTCTCGCAAGCGATGTCGTCAACCATGTGTCCCACGGAGTGGTAAATGGTGCGGGTGACTTGAACGTGAATTAGTTTATAGGTAGAATAGCGTTGCTGACAAAGATAAGGAAGACTGGATTGGCTATTCCAGCCTTATTAGCCGTCGTTAGCCAGCCATACACAACCCCTGGGGTGTGATCCCCTGACCTGTTGGTTAGAGGTCCACTGCCCTAACCACCGTGCTCATTGTCCTGTGGGTTGCGATCGAGTAGACGCAAAGGTAGAGGGGCGCTCACCGATCGCGTTACGGAAATCACTCGTCCCGTTGTGCCTTAAGGGCTGTCTCTTGAGTCCAACCAGCAGCTGCGCAGTGATGCGTAATATAGGCGGAATAGCATTACTGGCAAAGACAACGGAGGCTGAAATGGCCATTTCTGGCTTGTTAGCCGTCGTCAGGCAGCCATACCCACCACCGAGATGTGGAACATCTTGGGCTCGATCTCGCGACCTGTTAGTTAGAAGTTCAACGTCAATAACCACTGAACCACAGGCTCCTTGTCCTGTTGGTTGCGATCGGGCATATATAGTGGTAGAGGGAGGCTCACCGATCGCGCTACGGAACTTTCTCGTCTCGTCGTGCCTTGGGGCTCGAGAGAGCCCAACCAGCAACCGCACAGCGGCGCATGATATACCGTTCGTGAACTGTCTAATGAAAGGTCACGAACTGTGAACTTAAATCGCTGTAGCGCACGATACGGCTACCCCGCATCCAGGAAAGTTATACTGCGTTAAATATACGACCGAGCTTCAAAATAAGGATCAGTTTGCTTTACAAAGTCTTATTTATTGACTAAGGAATAACTTATTTTAGGAAAAACACCAAATAAAAAAGACTGACTGTATGACAGGTCAACTATTCAGGATCAAATATAACTGTCAGCAGAGAAGGGAAATTTCACAAAACGACAAAAAAATGATAAACAGTAACAAATACAATGAGTTAGTACTTTGGTGATTGTCCTTTAGCTTTTAAAGTTGCTGTAGGGCGGGAGGGCATGGGGACTACTAAGTTTTCTGTGGTGGTTTGGTCTATGTAATTATGAAGCAACAAATTCCAACTTCTGTCCCATAGACATATGTTTCCTTGCCTTGTCCCAATTCCTTTTGATTAGTGCAAAAAGAATTTCGATGGGATTTGGGTCCGGACTGTTGACGGGGATACATATGTTTCGAAGGCCGCAGGCAGAGAGAATGGCTGTGGTCTAAAATATTAGATTATAGTCGTAGACTGAATTGGAATCATACCTCCTTTGAGCGGTGGACAGGGGCATTATCCCGCAACATTACGATGTCCATTCGACGTCCATGAATGCCGTTGTAACCGAAGTCATCCTTTACGATGTCGATAAACACCTTGCTATTTATTGTCTCCACTGTTGAACGCCAGACCGGTCGCTCTCCGAATTTGATGGTCATCCAAACCATCAGGCGTCGATAGTTCTTGAAAGTTGGCGTCGACATAATGTGCTCTCGTGGAGAGTTCTTCCACATATGACCACCTGAGTCGACTTCGGAGGCTTGTCTAAAAATAAGACCTCATCACAAATTAAATGCTTTTCCAGAAGGAAAGTCTGTGATCAATATATATTTGAGCAAACAAAAAACACCAAATATATGCCGTCCCCTCAACTCAAATACCGGTTTCGACATTTCATGAGTTAGTTCATCTACTGTATGTTGTCAGCTGCAGTGACAGCTCGATCTTCACGAAAGACGATGCCCACCGTGTGTCTCACAGAGTGGCAGCGATGACTAGCAAGTACAATAGGTGGGCTAGCTCAAGAAATGTCAACCGAAATTCCGAAATGCGTTTTCGCTTCGAAAAGATTACTTAAGTATGGTTCTAAAACTTATCAACCTACAGCAGATTTCTATCACAATTAAGTTACCTCAGGATGCCAGCTTTCGAACGAACTTCCGTCCGGCTGCATGCAAAAGCTACACGCTGTAAAAAATGACTACTCAGGTAGCATGAATTTTTCTCATTGATCTTCGATGCCCCTAAAAGTCCAATTATATTTCATGGAAAGCATGCATAAAAATACCCATTCTTTTGCCCATTCGGTAGAACATTACGTCCTCTTCTAATTTTAAAAGTTTCTAATCGTGGGACTTTTAAATACCGTGAAATGGCCGTTCATAAATCATCATGTCTCTGCATTTACCAATGTTAGCAATATGGGTCAAATTCACTGCTAGATTTAATGAACCCCATATGATCCCCCTTTATTACCGTAGAGGAACGTGTGGTTTTTGGTACGCGGAAAATTTACGGCCTGTAGTTTGAGAACCTTGAATCCAAGTGTAACGGTAGAGCGGGTTCAAAATTTTTCGGGAATTGAAAAAGTTTTTGTTAATCGAATTATAGCCTTTCCTCGAGTGCAAAATTATAACAAGACGTAATTTTCTACTGTTATGCACGTTTTCCATGAAATATACTTGAATCCTTAGGGGCATCAAAAATCAATGAAAAAATGCACGCAACCTAAGTAGTCATTTTTTACAGAGCGTAGTTGCTGTATGCATCCGGAAGGACGTTCTTTCGAGAGTCGGCATCCTGAGGTAACTGAAATACTACAGAATTATGTTGCAGGTTGACTAGTTTAACAGCCCTACTTAATTCATCTTTTCGGAACGAAAACGCATTTCGGAATTTCTATTGACATTTTATAAGTTAGCCCACCTACTGTGTATCCCCTGTATATAATGCTCGTAGTAGTGAGGCGGACTTGCGCCGAATCTACCGCACCCCCTCTTCACTCAGTCTACTGACTCCGATGGCAGGACAGTGTCAAGACGACCGGAGGTTGGAGTGGGCGCAGAACCTGACAAAGTCTAGACACCTTGTCTATGCGTGTCGCACACATGACACGGTCCCCACTGCGTGTGGCAGGCCTCTGTAAGGTCGGCTCGCATCTCTCCGTGAAGGCCGAATTGGGAAGGAGCCAATGTAGCCTGAATTTCAGTCCTCCGATCACTCCATTGTACTTGCTGTATGGACCGAGTTATCTTGTCAGTTGGAAACCTTCTCAGTCACGACTATTAGAGCGCCTTGATATTTCCAAACGCGTCGGACTTACAGTACGTGACCTATCTCATGAAATCTGATAACGGAAACTGATACAATAATTTCTGGACGTCTTTAACGTTGCACATTTTGTTCGCTCATCAACTTTCTTCAATAAAATGTCCCTTTCTTGTGCAGAAATTGTGCTTACGTATTTATATAAGGTAAAATATGAGTAAATTTTAGCGAAAATGGACACTAGAATATATTCGTGCAATCTCCTATGCTAATACATGTCCTAGACTCCGGTTACGCATTTGAGCGACTTTTTCATTAAAAGGATAATAATTTACCCGCGAAAGTGTCAATAAATAGATTTAGTCGGACTTGAAAATTTGTTTTATGTTGAATGCTAACCGTGGTAATCAACTTGCTAATACAAAGGTTATTTTAAGAAAACCAGAGGTTTTTTAATTCCTATATGGCAAATTAGCAGATCTATGCGATTTGGTGCCTAAAGTGCAGTAATAACGCAAATAGGGATTCCTTCGTTTACATGGGCTGAAATTGTTTTGCCGTTTGGAAAATTCTACCTGATGTCATATAAATCACCACCACCAAATGGTCATTTCCAGTTCTGAACATATGAAACACTACTTGTCGTTTAGTTTAGTTTCTGTGCAACGCTTATTCAGAAACAGGACGAAGAAAACATTAATAGTTTCAGCAAAATATCAGTATTTGTATGAGCGATCTGGCGTGCATTCCAAATTGAAGAACGGAGTCTAAAAGCGAGCAAAAACAGTGGAAATGGCCTCAATGTATAGAGAAAGGCATGTACTTGCGCTTAAGGTAGAAAAATATTAGTATTGTTTAGGAACGTGAAAAAAAGACCAAAAGTGTCAAATGTCTACTTGACCTCACCGTGCGAAAATACAAAGTACACAGAGATCCGTCAACGGAGTGCAGTAATAAAGCACTTCTTAAAGAGGTAAATTATTAAGGAACGTTTTCTTATTGATCGAAGGCATATTCGTTGCTGACTCTCGTTGTTGACATCCATTTTTCTCGACAATGAAGTTTGATGTTTGAATGAGTCTTCAAATGTCACCCGAACAACCATCTTCGTGAAAAGAAGCGCCTGAACACTCACTTATTCGGTAAATGCCTTCAAGAATAATCTTATTTTAAAGTTCTCAACAGACAGGTAATTCAGAATCTGTCTTTATGAGCGATCGGGTGAAAACACTGAGAATCATGAAGTATTCAGCAATATTTCGAGGCCTATCTAAAACTCACCGTAATCCAAAACGAAGGAAAAGTATAAATTAATTTAACGGCAGAAGAGTTCTCTCAATAAACACAAAATGGTATGCTTGCGATCACGCATGTCAGTTCTATTTAAATTTATTAGGCACCGACCAGCCTCATGGCATCTCACCTTATAGAACCGTTTGTTCCTACGACGTCCCCATCGGTGAAATCAAGCAAAATCCAGCTTCTCTTGTCGAACCCCATCTCATTTAACTCCAAATAGTCAAGGAAAACACGAAACACTGAAAAACTGTTTTGGAATCTACACTCACAATGTAGGCAGTTGACAAACCGTCATATATGAAATCACACCACTTATTAAGCGATATTTAAATGTAAACGTCACTAAAACGCTATTACTAGACGTTATTTTACGTCTACTTTCATATTTACTATGTTTTGGGTATGCGAATACATTCTATACATCTAAAAAACGAAGTTCACTAAATTAGAGCCATTTCTGGCGTTTTCGGGATATTGCGCTTTTCTCAAATAAATCGACATTTCCAAACAACGCAACTCTGCCTTTAATAGTTCTGTTATGTTTTTAATTCTTTTAAACCTGTACTTAATTAACATGGACATTGGACTCATTAAATGTTGTCCGTTTGCGAGTGATTGGCAATCATTCCTAAATTTCGACACATTTCATGAGTTAGGTGACGTACTGTATTGTAGTGCAAACTACGCTGATGTACCTTGAGGACACATTCCCAACTATCGCCCCCATCTCTCTCTCTCTCTCCCATGCACCAGCCGACCAGCCGAGTCTGTCAATCGGCTTTTGATGGGATTGGGGGCAGTGACTGGCCTGTGAAGGCCTACGACTGAGGCGTGCAAGCACATGCATGTGCGACCGTGGTCATGCGCTAGTGCGAACTCCACGCAGCTACATAAACGCGTGCCGTGAGGCGGGCTGATCTCCCATACGGATTGACGTATCTGCAGTGCAGCCTTTTGTGTGTGCCAAAGACCCTTACAGACAATCAGATAATGGAACTACACGGCGGAAACGCTAATTTGACTATTTACCCCCTCTCCCCAAAATTATTCTTGACAGACAAAACTGAGGTAAAGGCTTTTAGGTATGCGTGACACCCGTCACACAGCCACCCACTACTACCGCCCCTCTCGCACAAAGGATTGTGACACGGGCCCGGTTGGTCGCCCGCCAATCCGCCGTAGTGTGACCGGAGAAGCCGTGCCTGGAGTCCTGACCCACATACAACGGTCACACACGCCCGGAGTTTCAGAGTGATTGTCGTCGTCCTTTGTCAGAACAATTGTCTGACATGACATAATGTCCAGTTCAGTGGGTGTATGTGCCCAGTTATGCCCCCAAAACGGACCAGGCGGTAGATGCACCGAAACAACAGGAGGGGGGGGGGTCTACATCGTATTACGGAAGGCACCATTAGGAGTGCGCAATCATAGCAAATTCCGACATTCGGGGTGAGGTGGCAAGCCTACCTGCAGGCTCAAGCTGTGCCAATCGGGATCCAAATCGCCCCTCCGCCCATATTTGTTGTTGTTTAAAATTCTGGTTAAGCGTGCGTTGTGGACCAGGGGACGTGGAGGTAGGCCTGGGTACGGGTTTTCGCCGTATCAGCCACCTGCGTCCTCTCAAGCCTCCGGTCTTCCTGACTTTGTCCTGACTCCGGGCTCAGGTCGAGGAGGAGGAGAGAGTGCGGTAGATGCTGTGCAAGTCTACTGTCACTATAAACGAATTAAAACGCAATTCGCCGTCCCTGTTCTTACCTTGCTGTAGAGCATACCTTCGATATGGTCGGAAACGACGGTCAAACTTTCACCTATTCACGCTGTGCCAGAGCATTGCGCCACTGCATGCGTTTATTTGGTCCTTTCCTCAGTCACGAAAACCTATGATAAAACGGAACATCCCCGATCACCTTGCAAGTACTCTCTCAATCTCTCTATCCGCGCATGCCGAACACGCCTAGGTTGCACATCTGCTTACTGCGTCACACATGTTTGTGTGATGGCAATCTGCACATCACAAATCGCTCATGCAACAGTCATGCTCTGCAACTTGCCAGTTTCTTCAGAGTGGGATAGACGGCGTATGTGGGAAAAGGGGTATTTGACATATTCGAGAATGGTACGAGCTGATGAAATCTGGTTTTGTTTAAGTTGAGATACAGCAGGTATGTGCTAAGCGTAGGCAGAGGCTTTCACGTCACGTCAGCAATAACATGCGATCTCAGGACCAATTGACTTGACACGGACAAGGGAGTGTGTGCATGTGAGAGAGAGAGAGAGAGAGAGAGAGAGAGAGAAAGAGAGAGGGAGGGAGAGAAAGAGAGCGAGAGGGAGAGAGAGGAAAGGGCCAATGCTGACGATTGACTCATCCTCATGTCATTGAGACGCGCTTTCAGTCTGGACTTGGATGTTTGCCAAATGAGGGGCTGACTAAGTCCTATCTAGATCACAGGGTCAGTTTTTGCGGGCTCCTCCTCGATATGCCCATTGCGGCATTCCCACTTGCATGAGAACTGAGATCCCTCCTCCCAATGATGCCTGTTTTCTGCGAAGGTGAAGACCAGATTGTGCATGGCGGGGGTAGGGGGTTGGCTGGTTTGTCCAGCAACTGCTGCCACTGCTATGGTCGTCTAACCTTTGTACTGCCACCGAGGGCAGACAGGGCGTAATGAGAGGCCGTGGTAGTTGCCCCGCCCGTCTGTTTCACTATAAACAAACTTTTGCACCGCGCAGAGGTGGAGGGGGGAGGAGGGGGGCGTGAAACTCGTACTTGGTGTCGGTCGAACTATCAGTACTTTGGTGGCATAATTTAGAGGACTTTGACGGAAAGAAAGACCGGACGGAAATTTAACGACTGTGGCTGATCTTTTATAAATCGAGAACCTTTCCATCAGGAAGGTGTTATCCCTTCCATCTGAGATTCGATCATTCGACCCCGAAATAGTTGATCAGCGTCATAGACACCGAACCACAGGCAGCGAGACCTCGTTAACTGGTGTTGAAGAGTAGTACGTTCCCTAGGTTATAGACTATCTGCGGAGATATAAGTAGAATATAACGAGATTCCGACGACATTGTAAATGAACGCATCAATCATTAATGTGGAAACGATGACAACAAAGACAGTTGGGACCGAAAAGACGATTTCTGGTTCATTTATTGTCATCAGCCCTTAATGTCCCCGGCCTTAGACTGAGAAGGCGTGCGAGTTGAGTACTGGTCAATTGCCAGTTAAGCCAAAAACCATGAACCCAGGTTTTATCGGTTGCCATCGGCAGTACTCAGTCACGTGGAAGTCGCTCAGTGGTTTACCTTAACTGTTATGTGCGTAAGGGTGTTTAGATTTTGGATAAGAATTCTGGACCTTTTTAGAGCAGCGGGCTGTCTGACGCCTGTCTGATGAGCTAGAAACGGTCATCCTAGAGTTAATCTATATCGCTATTGTGTATTGATTATTTACCGATCTCTGCTCTGCGCCCGCCCGCCAGGGCTCTAGACATGGGGCACTAGGACCAAGTGAAACGCTCATTACTGACCCGCAATCAGGACAAATCGGTGAGCATCACTTCCTTGCAAGTTTTATTTTGCGCGAGGTGGATAAACAGACAATGATCAGTTTTTCAAGAAGAACGCACCGTAGCTTTTGTATACCGACGTCTGATGTGCACGGCTAGAGCGACTTGGAGCCGCACGAACGAAAAACTGGGAAATATAATCAAAACAGACGGTGCTAGTGAACAGAATTCCTCGCATGTTTACCCCACAGTCGCAGAGGGTCGCAAAGCGCACGTCGCGGTGTATTTTGAATAATCATCATCTGCACACTACACTGCCTGATCTATACTCAGTTCTGTAGTTAAAATTAATCATAATAGTAAATAGTACAGTGCGTGACCTATCTCATGAAATGTTGGCTGAAATTCTGAAATGCATTTTCGATTAGGAAGGATTACTTGGTGGCGGTTGTGAGACTGATTATCTTAAGGCATACTTTTATAACATTTCGAACTCGGCAGGATGTCGGCCTTTAAATGCACTTCTTTTCAATATCCTGTGCGCATCGTGCTTGGTAAAAAATTATTACTTAAGTAGCATGCATTTTTCCCGTTGATTTTCGATGGTCTTGGAGATTCAAATATATTTTATAGAAACCACAAACAAAAATATGCTTTCTTTTAGTCAGTCGATAGAGAATCACGTCTTCTTTATAGTTTATACTTAAGGAAGGAGCATAATTAGGTTTTAAAAAAGTTTCTAATTATGAGACTTTTTAAGATCGCGATATGTCCATTCACATAGCATCGTGCCTGGCCGTTTACCACAGCTCCTCATGAAATGTATAACATGGTCCGCATTCATTGCAAAATTCTATGGACCCTGTATGATATCTATTTAATGACAAAGAAAAATATGGAATTTTATTTACGCAGAACGCATGCATCTTGTAGAGTGTAATCACTAAGCGCTAATACAACGAAGGATCGGAATCCAAATTTTTCGGCAATTAGAAAACTTTTTTAAAACCTAATTATACTTCTTCCTTAAGTATAAAATATAAAGAAGACGTGATTCTCTATTGAATGACTAAAATAAAGCATATTTTGTTTGTGGTTTCTATAAAATGTATTTGAATTTCAAAGACCATCGAAAATCAATGGGGAAAATGTATGCTACTTAAGTAGTCATTTTTACCAAGCACGATACGCACAGGAGATTGAAAAGAAGTGCTCTTAAAAGCCGACATCCTGCCGAGTCCAAAATGCCATAAGAGTATGCCTCAAGATAATCAGTATCACAACCGCGACCAAGTAATCCTTCCTAATCGAAAACGCATTTCAGAATTTCAGCCAACATTTCATGAGATAGGTCACGCACTGTACTTCGATGACTTTTAGATATACCGCTGACAGGCCGGGTTGGACAACCGACTTGAGTTGGTTGTTTGCCGGATTTTCCCGAAAATTTAGTATTCTGTCATTTGCAAGCACCAAATACGGCTAAGGTATCTTGCGTACCAGATGGCCTGCGATGGCATATGCCGTACCCATACATGATTCTGGAAGCGCTCCACCCTCAAACGTCCATTGTCATAAAATCAGACCCGGTTCGCTCTGTCCGCGTACAAGGCCATCTCGAAATATGAGCTGATAGAACTCCGTGTGCACCTGAAAGGTTTCGGCCTTGTTCCGCCGTCCAAAGGTCGTGTGAAAGTCTATCCGCTCGTAGGAGAGGGCACTCTTGCTAATCCATATAGCCTCTGTTCCAACCGCACGCCTGCACCACGCGTGATTCAGCCCCCGACGTGGAGACGAGGTGACTTCTATCAATAACTTGTCTTTTGATCTCATCCCGTCTCATGAGGACAGCATTTAGCTACAGACAGGCTTATCGTCTGGCGGAAGAATTACTCTTACCGACCTCGGAGCTGAGTGTATACGTTCTGCTGCAGTAATGACCGCCCTACCTTGGACATTTTCTTTTTGAAATAGTCAATGTCGGCTAGCACACTTCGTCAGAGTGTGGTTCTGTCAGCCTGCGTTGGAGTTCTTGCTTGGGGTATGTTGACGATTCTCCTACCACTGATCGCGTTTGTCAGTCGTTGGCTTGTCTTTTTGGTGTGCTCATTCAGGTGGGGCATGTCGTGCCCCCAATAGGAACTTTGCCCTTTTCTAGTCACTCCTGTTCGGCTTTGAACAACCGTATAACACCCCACGGCTATCAGTATGGTCGGGAAATATCACTGTCAACTAAAGGCTCCCCTTTTGAGCAAAAAATTCAAAATCGTGCGTAGACTGTCCTCCCCTGGGTCTTATTTAGTATGCGATCTTTTCTAGAGTTGGACGCCGAGCGTTTAGCTGCAGAACTGGCATTGGGGATGATAGGCAAGTTGATAGGTGCATTGTTACCACCGACCAGCCACTGTCCCGAAGGAGGGCCTTTGAGTTTTGCCCATCAGTTTCTCCAGTCCGACTGGACAGGGGAATGGGCACACCTCATACTGCAACCAACCCTCCACTAACTTTAATCTTCACCGTAATTCCTCTGGAATATGACACATGGCCACCTGTAATAAGGAGGGTCCATATTCTCATGACCTGCCCCCAATCCGAGTGGTCGGCGGTCCCACTTCCTTCGCAAAAACGGCAACCCGAGTCTTATGCAGTAAGACTTTCGATCTCCTCCAATGTCTTGGGCTGGCGTGATCCTTTGCGCAAACCACTTAAGCTGTCACATAGAGTCCCTTATCTAGTCAGCGTTCGCGGAGACTGCGGTTTTACCACGGCTCTCAGTGCAACGGGAGACGCTGACATCGGCCGAATCCAAGTGGCATATCAGGATCCGGCACCCACTTCTTATCCGCCAAAGTTTGCTACATTTTATCCGCCGATAATTTCCTGACGAGCATACACACATTGGCAACGGTATAGAGAAGGACCGCAGTTAACTCTCAGTAGACTGCGAATCGTGTCATGTTGGGTTTTATCTTGGTATACATTTGCTGGCTGTTACAGAACTTACACTGCCAGCAATGATTATTTCCCACGACCTCACACCTTAACGTAAAATTCGTTATTTTGTGAAATTAACTTTTTGTTTATTGTTTTATTATTACTCTCATTTCCGTTGCCGAACAATAGCGTAAGTTAAGATTTTTGTCATAAATTCAGGCAACTTTTGTGCTTTCAGTTTACTGTCTAGCGTGTTGCCCACCCATAAGACTTCCCTTACCATAAATTACGTATGGCGCGATCCACAGTCTACTGACAGTTAAGTGGGGTCTTTCTCTCTACCGTTGCCCCCACTTTTCCTTTTTATAATCTTGTTAAAATGCGGTGATCTGTCAATGTCACCAGAAGTGGCTAAAAGCGCACTTCCCTGACCGATTCATAGATGTCCATCATTCAAGGTATTTCCTCTGTCGGTTTTACATCTGAACTTCAATCCCGCTGGGGGCGCACTGCAGTGATCCATGACGTAACCTGTGATTCCGACAACCTTCCTCCCTCAAGTGTGCCCTCTCCCACAAACTTAATCCCGCTTTTATCTGTCCTTCCTGCATCATTACTAGTCTCTATGCGACTGCCTTCGCGCGTTCTGTGTTGGACCCAAAGGCTCAAGGGAGCGAGTATGTTCTGCAACCTGATTGGTGGACGCCCATCCTAATGTGGCTTTTGAGATGGCGCAGTGTGTCTCAACGCGTCAGCTTTCATTGATGACCTGCGACACTAACTTTGATAACATACAGCGCAGAAAGCCGTTACACTTAACTGAACTAGCAACCGGATGACAGTCTTTCAATCTGCCCAAGTTAGGGGTTGTTCTCTCAGCCTTATCCTCCCGAATGTAGACTCGGGAAGCGGATGTTATAGTGGTCAGTTAATGAGATTTGCCTGAATGCGTATTTTTGGGGCTTACCAGCTTCATCCGGCTAACAGGACTTGAGTCTATATCCAGATCCTGCAGACTGTTCGGAAAGACATAGGTTCCACACCTACGGACTCTCTTATTCCCGCTGTTACCCTATGGGAGTCTACTCGACGTGGTGACAGCAACCGAGCTCCCTCACCCTTGCCAGTTGACAGCTTGCGCCGCCTTTGGCACCGTGACCTCGATCGCTATTTTAATCTGAATGTCTGCCGCAGCCGGACAGGGCTCTGGCCCACGATCACACCTCACACGGACGAGCAACATTGACGGCTGCCTTCCAGCTTGGGCGAACAACTGCTGCCACCACCTTCTGGACTGCTTGTACTGCTTGGACTGGTCATGTCTGGCGTCCCTGTTCCTCTCATATCAACGTGCGAACTCACCGGCGCATCTTGATGGGATGGCGCCAGTTCACACTACGGCTGATGCCCCAACTGCACCTCTGTACATGTCGCTGCATCAGATCTGCAGGCGGTTCGGGCAGCCCATGTCATCATCGACGCACGCTCTCAAGCCCGCATGTGCACAGGATCAATTAATCAATTTCATCGCCGGCCTGACGATCGACACCACCACTTATAGGGCATGTAAGCCAATCATCGACCGACAGCGTAAGACTGCAGGTGACGGCGCAGTTACTGGGGGTGACGTCAGCGCCAGATCGATAAACCGATTGACTGAGTTCTCATCCGAGGCCCAGGCTTCAATCAGTTCTCAGCCTACTCTGTTTACAGCGGGGACGATTATCTTGGCGGCTGCGAAATTAAGCTCACGACCCATTTCGTAGGTGCGGTCGGCCACTTGTGATAATGCGTTGCCTCGTCGCACAGCCAACTTATGATCGTGTATGCGTGATCCGAGAATGCGTCCAGTGTGGACGGTTTTGACACGGGATGCGATACACTACTCCAGATTGCTCTTCACCTCGGACACACGTGGGTCTACAGAGTCGCATCTTCCCATGCGCCACTTGGATACATCATCCCCCGCAACCACCAACACAAACCACTCGAACACTACCCTTGGCAAATGTAACACACCAGTTTGACACCACTTTTAGCTTGCCCCACAAACCTGCAAAAGCAGCTGTAACCATTGTCTCAAACACTCTCAGGCATGACCGGACGCAGTCGACACCGGCCCTGGCCTCGCCAACGGCCACCGCCCTCTGAGAGGACAACTCGCGATTATGTATACAATAAACCGCTCAATCTGGTGACTTCAGCCTTCTCACTACAACTCGGAATTTGCCCTGATAATTGTGGCGCTCTGAATATGCTCTCACTTCATCGCCACTACATACTCTCCCAGTCGCAGTATTAGATGTTCTCCTAATTCTGCCTGCAGGACTCTTGTCAACTTTTCACCTCAATAACCATCTGCAGGACAACCAGGACGACCTACGGTGAGGGCTCCATTCGAGGCGATAGTAAGCCTAACTGTCAGAAGGTCAGGCAACCTCGTGTGACAGATGGAAAGCTTACAGTAGCCTCCTCTCGTTCATTGACATTTGCCCACCTCACGCCATTGATTTGAGTTGTAGTTAAGCCCCCTAGTTCCCCATTGAAACATTTAAGCACGCCGAAAATTGCCTCCAGCAGGCCTGTCTGCAAATGTCGAGACACGGAAAATGAGGTTTTGGCGAAGTTTGGTCCTGTAGTCCCACTTGAGTGACACCATATGGTTGTTGTAAAGCTGAATTTACAGATATCACGTATTTGTATCTTCCTTTCTATTTTAATCCAGCGAGTGATTGTGCCACGGAGGGAGGAGTTTTTATACGCCAGTCTTGGTTTACTTCAGGTATCAGTTCACACGCGCTTCCTTGCGCGTGCTTTGGTCCCTGTTTGTGCTGTCCTTATTATCCTAATCCAGCGATTGGCCAAGAAGACTTGCAAATGGAATTGTTCCGACGACGTGGGAATCCGTCGGTTCCACTTCAGTGGCCATGCACTGCGAATTACCACGCAGTTTCTACAGCGGCCTTCTCATTGTGATTACGCCCTCCTTATCCCTTATACTCAGCAAGTGACTGTGTTGGGGGGGGGGGGGTAGTGTATACACGCCACCTCCGCTCGTTTCCTTGCGTGTGCTTCGAGCTCTGCTTGCGCCCCCTTTATTGTCTCAATCCGGACGGTGTGGAGCCCCATCGGTTCCACTTCAGTGGCCATGCACTGCGAGTTACCACGCGGTTCCCTCCGTGACTACACCCCCCCCCGTATCCTCTTAATCCGGCGAGTGGTTGTGTCGGGGGGGGGGTGAGTATGTACACGCCACCTTCACTCGCTTCCCTGCGCGGGCTTCAAGTCCTGCCTGGGCCCTCTTCCCCTTCCTAATCCAGCGAGTGGCTAAGTCAGATATGTTAATTAAAATTGTTTTAGTAAACTAACCATATGGTATCAATCAAGTGAGGCTTCAGAACCTAACCTCACCGAGGTTTTACCCCTCCCATCTAAGTTGACTTCATCAGTCGATCCTCGTTGATCGGAATGTGTCCCCACAGCCGCCACAATATCACTCCACAGATAAGCTCTCATGCGCCTCTATCGCATCGTCTTTTCAAGTTGGCAAATTGACAGAATTTTATTCCTTGACACTGTACTTTGCATCAAAATCTCACAGTCGTGTTACTCATTCTTTAGATCTGTTCGTGATCCACAACACGTCAGGTGGTCTCCGTCGCACCTTAGTCTCTCACTGACGCAAGGCAGCCTAGGA
>CACRXP010001286.1:29365-86297 GCA_902702965.1 Spirometra erinaceieuropaei
GAAACACTCTCTTCTAACTGCCTTCTACAGTCAGTCTCTGAGCCTGTCGAAATTTTGTAGCCAGCTTTCATTGCCAGGAGGTGTGCTTGAAACGGAAGATCGTTAGGGGTTCACTGCTGCCGAGGCACTATTCATAATGTTGCCTATTATGCAGGCAATAAAAGATTTTCCAGCTAGAATGAAGCATGGTATGTTGCGGTTTAGAGATCACTGATGGAATCCCTAGATATGCTTTTGGCATACAGGGGCTCCTTGAGTGAATTTTCTTAGCTGATGTTTACGGCTTTTCGGTCTGCGCCTGTAGAGCTTAGTAAAAACTTATGTACTCAAGGTTAGCTGTAAATTTCTGAGGAAATTAAAAAGCAACACTTTCCGAACTGAAGTATCGTCCAGAAAGCACACGGGGATTGTTGGGGGACCCACTGTTGATTCGAACCACTTGCAGCTGTGTCATGCAGCAGCAGAGTATCGGCGAAGCACATGTCAGGGCTTTTAGCAAATACCTGTGCTGCCAGTATGGTATCCTGCAACCCAAATATGAACCATGGGCTTATGAATGAAGATAATCATTAAAGTCTGAGCTTTGTATAAGTGAAGAAGAATCGAGCACCGGAACACTTTGTCTATTGTCCTGAGCTTTCAGACTCGTACAGGAGTCCATCGTCAGAGGTAGTAACAGCAACAGAACAAGCGACGGTTATAAGGCATGTAGGCCAACCATCGACCGACGGTGCATGATTGGAGGTGACTACGCAGGGCTCTGTACGCCGGCGCATGATCGATAAATCGATTGACCGAGTTCACATCCGAGGCCCAGGCTTCAATCAACTCTCGGCCTGTTTCGTTTTCGGCGTGAGCGGCTATTTTGATGGCTGCGACGTTCCTAGTTCCGCATCAGTGCGCTCACTCGCTTCTGAAACGCCCTTGCTGCATGGCAGAGAATGTCATATCGTCGGTGGCGTTGATGTTCGAGTTCTCTGGTGGCGACCACGTAGGCAACGACTTGTGAATGCTCTCGGATAGCCATTTTGCACAAACTGGTCGCGGGGATAATGCGGCTCACGTGTTCTGTCCTCCGGTTTGCTGCAATGAGTTTGGATCCTTTTGAAGAGCGTCTTCACACAGCTTCGTCTGTGAGCCACCGGGTGGTTGCTGTCTGACCTTTCGATAGTTTTCGGAACTTCCACCTCACTGATCAAACAGCTTTAGTCAAACGAACGGCATATATGCGACATTCCACTTAACAAATACGCAGCGAAACAAATTCTAATTAACCACGGGATTCTAGATACGAGTTGACTGAATGAGTTCAACCGTCTCACGGTTTATCTTGTACCCACCCCGTGTTGTTATGTGCACGATTGCAAGGCGGAAGACGAGGCCACCCTAACCATCTGGGTATCGGCCATAAAAGCTTTTAACCAACTGCCCAGAGCAAGTATGCGGTGGAAATATCGGGCCTCAATCGGTACATCGACCCCCCCCCGACTTCGTGCAGGGTCTCGCAGTCATATCGAAATTAGAAAGACTGTGAAACTATAAATAGTGCCTGGTTTGCTACTGTTTTCATCTCCGACCTTTGGCTCTCGTGGGAGCTTAGAAGGGCGAGCATTTAGATAAGGCGCCTCAATGATCGTTTACTTGTAACTTGGGTTCTTGAAAACTCTACTTATTTTTTTATATATACTGAATCCTTTTATCGGAGCTCTTGCACTGATAGTACAGTACTTCAACGAGACCGCCAGGATACTTTTTGTAAAAGTTGGCTGTCCATACAGAAATTTCTGAATGTTCTTTTTGAGTAAAGCTGTGGGGCTTTATGGTCAGTTTTGCTATCGCAGAGGTTTCCTTTTTTAAAAGGCCAGATGAGTAATAATCAGAGCTAATAGCTACTAATCCCCCTGACGAGAATGCCGACAATATCAGCAACAGCTGACAACCTAATCTAATCCGCTTAAAAGATCAGAAAAGCTCAATGGCAATTTTCAAAGTGAGTCACATTTTCACGACTTACCATCACGCTCACTTCAAACCTCTGCGGCTCGAAGGCGATTACTTAATTAGGGCAGTCAAATGAGAAAATTTGCATTTCATCTAACTCCTGTGACTCACAAGGTGTGATTGACGACAAGTTCGTAAAAAAGAAGGGGAATATCCACATAAAGATTATGCAGACAAACTTCAGTGTTGAGCGAAAGTATTTTGGCGCAACAGGACACGTTGAGGGAAAGAGGACTATGAAGTAGTATTCTGAGAGTTTAAGAACAGCCGCGACTGATAAAGGATAGAATACTTCTGTTAAATTCACTGTGGTCTCCTAAGTGAACTAGAACTAACTTTTTATAGTGTACTTTGATGAATGCGGCTAGGTCCTGCGTCAATGCCATCATCGGCTCCAAGCTAGCAAAGGCAGGAATAGAGAAAAAGTTTACGCGATCACCGGGACAAGAACTGTATTCGTCTGACGTTTCGGACTCATATTACAAACCATCGATAAAGGAGGAACAGACAACCGTCTGACCTTCTTTGATGTACTCGTCTGCCTCAAAGACTGTGCTGGCCTAAAAAGCAAAGTGTTCTGGAAAGCGACAACTACGACGCAAGTACAGAACTTCACCGAGAACCACTAATCAGGCACAAACGCAGTTGCTTAAAGGTGCCATATCAACGTGTTTAGATGCACTGCAGTGAACCGGAAATAAGGCTTACCGAACTAAAATAACTTCGACGGGTGCATAGCGCGAATGGCTATCCGCGCAAATCAGTCAGTATGTGTATGAGCAAACGAGACAAGAGACCGAACCGCACCAATCCTAAATTCTGGCGAGCGTCTTGGAGGTGGTCGGCCGCCTTCGTGCACAAACTGAAGTTGGAATTGCACACAGACTAGAGGCACCCACCAGGCGCCAGGTAATGAGGGCAAGAGGTCCGCTGTCATGGAAAGAAACATCTGGGGTTGTTTAATAGATCTGGTGCGATTACGAGCAAAGCAAATACGTTTAAGAAACCGGAGAACCGCTGCCGGACATGAATGACCGAACACGCAGTAGCAGTGAGGAGAAAGGAGGCCTGATCCTAAGTAGCGATCCATTCGACGTGACCCGCCCGCCCATTCAAGTCCGACGAGGCCGAAATCCCCACGAGGGCGGTCAGGCTGCTAATATCATGGTTCTCCGGCCCCCAGCCCATTAACCAGCTCGATGACCTCCCGTTTCCATATTCAGTGCTGGAATCTAATCTGGACGGGATAATCAGCCATACGGGGAGCACACAGACGACTACTGTTCTCATTGCCAGTGTCAGTGAGCCAAAGGGCCAAGCAATTATCACGTCAACATTCAACGCTGGTGATGAAATCGCAGTGATTAAGCACTCAAATGACGACTATTAAGCAATTATCGCATCATGGCCAACCATCTACGAAGAAGTGGGAGTCGTCAGTTTTCGTTGGATATGCGATAGCATAGCGACTGCATCCTAAAAATGCCGCAACCCTTTGTGCACGAATTACCCTTGTCTGATGCTCCCTGGTGCTGGGTTCGATCAGGAAGCCGAAAAGTCGGGCGAATAAAGTTCTTGTCTCAGCGATCGCGTCTGCTTCTTTTCAATTGCTTCCTAGGACTCACATTTTTGCTTGTATAAGCAAGGACAGGAATTGCGGCCTCCTACATTCGTTGCAGTGTTTTGCTGACAAAGATATAATTTTTCGAGGCCATGACAATGTGATTTGACTTTATTCAGAGTGTACGATTTCGAAAAAAAGGGCTTTGTGGTTTGAAGACGATGGTCAGGGTAGAATTTACTGATATTTTCATTATATGTGCAGTTCCTAGTCTCCTCAACGGGGTGAGTATATGACTAATAATAAAAATATTGTCTGTGAACTTGGTACAGAGCTGTGAGACTTGGCTTCCAGCTTCATCTGAGACAAGAGTAATCGATAACCCAAGAAGGAAGGCCGGGTCATGCTGACGACCACCAATATACACGAATGAGTATTAGTCATGATGAGATCGGCCGCTACAAATCAGTGAACATCGCTCTCATTAAATATTGGCCTTTGGGGCTCGTACGCACGTGGAGATGAAGGTGGGTAACAATTGCATCCTCATAGGCGGAATAAGATAACTGGTAGGTAGATATCATTCACTACCGGCTATACTCCGAAGTGTGGTCTGAATGACAACAGAAAGTATTGGATATACCCTTGGCATTATCTTTTCGCAGAAGGCAGTTTACAATATGCTTCTTACTCCAATCTGACAAGTGTGATACAGTAGACTGTATGACACAGTGGCCAAATGATTTTCGTCTTTCTTCGTAGTACTTTCTAGGTTTTCGGCCTCGTTTTGGTAGTTGTACGGCCGGCCGAACTTTCGAGAAAAACGTCTATTATAGTCTCAGCAGTAAGTTCCGGAGACGCAACTCCTCGAAAGCGTTCGTGCCTCAGAATTAGTCTTTTCTTTGTCTCGACACAATGTCAGAGAATCAGTCAAGCCAACTTGTTTCACGGGGTCCCGAAATGGTTCATTCGGTCAAAGTGGCATGTTAGTGACGAAGATCAGTTGCTGACATCCCGTCAGAATCAAGGTCCAACAGTTTCTTCCTACTCGGTCTGATCAGTCCTGCACATGTTGGCCTGCTTCAGAGCAGCGTAAAGTAAAAGAGAGGGATTGAATATGATGATGAGGACGAAGAAGAAATTTCCAAAGAGAGCGACTGAGGCCCGTCAGCAATAGCTATGGCGCATGCAAGTTGGGAGTATGGACGGAAAGTGTGTGTGAGAGAGAGAGAGAGAGAGAAAAAAAGAGGAAAAAATGCCGTTTCCGCCTCCACATCACGTCTACAAACGGTATCCCCTATCTCGGGGAAAACTGCTGAACAGAGTTTAAGTTTGAAATCGCATCCTAAAGTGTGTACATTGGTCTGTCGATGTTTCATGAAATCTGCCAAAACACCTCTGAATTACGTGAGCCTGGTAGTTATCTGGTGGATTCCAGATGTATTACTTAGGAAATCCTGCTGGAGTAGTCAGCTTACTGTATCAGATTTGGTGGATTCCAGACGTTGCAGTAGGTTGGACGGGTAAAGTTGACCAAATTATGATTAAACTCGTGTCGTCCGGTGGGGCTTCGTAGCTCAGATGGTTAGAGCGTTGGCTGTACTAAAGCCTCCCCTTGCTGTCGTGTGTTCGAATCTCACCGAGGCACCGATTTTTTAACGGTTGGATTCAAGCGAATTATTTGAAATCTGCAAATACACCTCTGAAAGTGTGTTCTGTTGCAGTCTCGAATCCGCGCTTGTACGATTAGAATAAAATATCTTGCGCTTCCTAATAAGGACTTACAGTCTCTGCACTGTTCCTGCAATGCAGCAGATTCCGGTCCCATCCCTCTCTCCCCCCTCCAGTGGATCAAAGACATTTGACAACATCCCCGTTGCATTCGACTGAAAATTATTAAATTCCCGGCAGTCAGAGGAATACCTCAATACTTCATCCGTAGACGAGTATTAATGTCTCCCAAAATACAGAGTGCGGAAGAATTCCCGAAGTTCTTGTCAATGTGCAGTGAACCGAATTCTTGATCCTAACTGGAACAGTATTCTACATTGGATAAAAGTTTTGACGAGATTTCTACTCGATGAAAAGGGCCACAGTAAACCTACACTGTCAGTGAAACCTTTGTAAGACAGGGGTCAGGAAAATTTAAGTAGTATCCAGAGGACGTGATTTTCGCCGACCTGAAAGCTTCTGGTTCCGAGTCCTAGCGGATAGATGCATAGCGATGAGCAGTCAATGAGTGAAAAGTGTTGCCGACACATACATAACAAACTATCATGTGAGGATGGGAAAACGACCGCATAGACAAGAATTTTATCCGTCAGACGTTTCGAATACATCCTCGAACCCAGTATCACAGAGACGGCAACAGATAGGGGGAGTTGGTGCACAAGGGTTGCGATATTTATAAGATATGGTTGGTATGCAATTGCGATGATCAATAAAATGGTTATCCTAGTCGCATGCGATAAGTGAATTCACTTCCGCACCCTTAATTGTCACAATCTCATCAGCTCGTGTTGGTTATTAGCCTGATGATTACTTCGCCATTCGTTCGCCAACACTGGCATTGGAAACGGTGTTCACGCGCGCGCTCCTGGTCCGGCTAATTACTCTGTTCACGCAAAGTCTCACCAGTGAACATAAAGAAGGGTTGAAGGGGGAAGGGCGAGTCGAGTATGAATCTGAAACGTCAGACGAACACAATTCCTGCTCCAGCGATCGCGTCCTCCTCTTCTCAGATTGCATCTTCCCGTCTTTGATGCTTATACCATAGCCCCCAAATGCCTCACTTGACTCGCATGCAGACTGGCCCTGCCTACCGGAAAAAAACTTTGTATAGTCCCTCAGGTTGCCACAGTCCTAGCGAATTTAACGGACGCAGAAGTAAGCAAGCCGAGCGTCGTATATTGTTTTCGTCTCTACTCATGCAAAAACTCTCCCCCTGCTCCTTCATTTCCTCATGTTACCTGGATTGAGGAGACTTAATAGTCTACTTTTCCCCCGTCTAATTAAACACCTCCATTCCTAGCTGAGCTGCATACTACCAACACAAACTTCCCGAACTAGCCTCCAACCTCATACTAAGGCGTTGGCGTACTTGAAGGAAACTAGAACTGGCGAATTATGCAGTAGTGACACGAAAAAGCGTGTCCTTTTAATGAGCCAAGAAAATTTAACAACTTCCAATGACAAGTTATCGTCAGGCTGCATTCGTGCGGCTACTTTGTCGTGATATGCCGGTTAATTGCTTACATTGGTGACCCCCACTTGATCGAAAAGCAACCTCCAGCCGTGACTGAACTCAACTGTCACAAAGTTCCCACTCAACTTTCCCCTGCTGTTTTTCCTGCGTCACTCATCGTGTCTACAGATAGGAAACCGCAGTTGTCGCGATTCGAGATGAATGTTACCAACACAACCGAGCCATACAAGTCCAGGTCACACCTCAATCAAACGATGTAGAGTAGACCTCCAAATGTGTTGTCAGCTAAACGCTTCTCTTTTGTCCGAGACATTCATACGCCCATTAAAAACGAGACCATCATTCGTGAGTTGCTTTCATACACTCAATAAGCCACTGTGTACACACCGACAAACTTTCACACTTTCGACACTGCATTTTATCCCCATGTTTGTGTCTGGAAGAGAGTGAGAGTATTTCACTGACGCATTCGTCCGACTCAGCCCTCAATGGGATTTGCTGTGTCGGAAACTTTCTTCCGTCTCGTAACAACGTGCTAACTCACCGACACACATTGACGAGACCACGCCAGCACACCAGGCTTGATGCCTCAACTGCACTTCTACACAGGTCGCAGCATCCCCACCGTACGCGGTCATGGCTACTTCTGTCCTCATCTACACACACACTCTCAAACCCGCATGTGCGCTGGATAATTTTATTCTGGTGCCTTCTTTCTTCTCCTTTCAACATGGGATTTGATTTGATGATTGTAGCGCACTGAGTTCACTCTCACACCGTTTAGTTGCTACAATGCCTCCCTTGTCTATGTTTACAAGGCCTTCTCGAAATGGCATTCATTGGCAGCCTTATAAACGAGACCCAATGAATGGAAGCAGAGGATGAAACTAATCTGGAAAGACAAAGCCTGACCAGAAAACCTTCGTAAAGTTCGCCGTTGTACATCTTTGGATCTAGTCAGTACTGGCGAAGTGGGTTACAGAGAGAAAGGAATTCCGCCCCGAAGGATACCTCCCACTCGGAGAGCTGAAAAGAAAGCTAATCACCGTTAATAGTTTGTGCTCACTAACATTGGCTGACACATGTTCGTCATCCCAGCCACTATCTATCAAGATTTACTGGTCAGCAGTACAGTCAGTGATGGGTCTCATAAAATATTAGTTGAAATTCTGAAATGTGTTTTCGATGGGGAAGGCGAATATAGATAGGATTGTAATATTAATCATCATGCGGCATAATCCCATGATATTTCAATTTTATCCTTGAAGAAAGCGTGTAATTCGGTTTTCAAAATCTTTCCCAATTCCCGAGTACTTTTGAACCCAACCCGCCGATACACTTGCATTCAGGGTTTTCAAACTACAAAACATAGATTTTCTGCGTCGGTAAACCGTACATTTCTCTACGGTAACAGGAGAAAACCATGCGGGATTCATAAAATTTGGCAGTGGATTTGAGCCATATTTTAAACTGCACGATATTTAGTGAGCGGTCATTTTACGGTATAAAAATTCTCATAATTGAAAACTTTTTTCAAACCGAATTACATGCTTTCTTCAGGGGTGAAATTGGAAGAAGACGTAATTTCCTATCGAATGGGCAAAAGAAGGAATATCTTTATGCATGTTTTTTATGAAATATATATAAATTTTTAAGGGCATCGAAAATCGATGAGATGACATCATGCTAATTAAGTAGTCATTTTTCATAGGGCGTAGTTTTTGCATGCGACCGAAAAGATGTTCGTTGGAAAGCCAGCATCCCGAGGGAACTGAATTATTATAGAATTGTGCTGTATGATGAATACTTTTGAAACCCAACTGAAGTATTTTTTTCGAGACGAAAACTCATTTCAGAATTTCGGTTAAAATTTCACGAGTTAGCACCCCAACTGTAATAATGTACTGCAGTAGGTAACAAAATACAAGAGTGATTTGTCCTGCCCGGGAAAAGGTCAGCAGGAAAAACGCTGGATTACTGGGTCCGAAGGGCGCAATGCGGTCCTAAAGAGGTCTGATAACAGGGTCGTAGTGGCTAAGCGGCGAGTGTGCACAGAGTGCTACAATCATCAGGTCTGCTTCCGACGTGTAAGGAGGAAACGCCAGAGTGGGGGGCTTTATTGCGTACAGAAACGTGAGTTGTCCTCTCAGGCGACAGGGGCCGCTGGCAAAGTCAGGGCTGGTGTTGACTTCGTCCATTCATGCATGAGAGACCGTGAGACAGCGGTGGCAGTTGTTTTTGTAGGCCTGTGGAACAGTCTGAGGTGGTACCCAACTGGTGCGTGTTAATTTGTCGAGGGGTGCTGTTCGCAGGAGGGTGGCGAATTCAAGTGGCGCATGGGCATCTGCAACTCTGTGGGGCCGCAAGTGCGTCCGAGTTGAAGTCGGTCGAGTGGCTGCGAGTCAGTGCACCGGGAACCGTTCGAGTGACGCCTTTTTGCGCGACGGGACCTTGAACAAGGACACCAGACACGGCCATAATGGGTGTCGGCAAAACGTTTAACGCGGATGACTTACGCCTGACGCAACACCTGTGGCATGCGAATATTGACGACCGGACAATTTATGAGCCAAGGCGATTCCAGACAACGAATGTAAAGCCAGCCTGAAGAATCGTCGACTTTTAAAAAACCCCCAACCTTCGTATTCCACGGATGTTTTGAAAATTTTAGGTTCTGTCTAAGGTTCTTGTTGTGTTGACGTAATTGGTAACAGTTGTCATCATATGGGTTCGTCTTCTTACTCGGACAGGCCCAAACGAGTGAACATGCCTCTTTGCACATTCCAGCTGTTAAGGCAAATGGGAGGAGCCAACGGTGTTTGGGTCCCTACGCCACTGATGTTCCTACCGTGACTGCTCCCAACGCGGACTTCTGACGAGCACAAGAAATAAGAAAAGCAGCAAAAGCGGAATTGTTTGATGACGACATTTTGTAAATACTGGGCTCGGGAAGGTCAGGAGGATGTTGCGCATAGCACACGGCGCTAGGATGGGCTACGCTGCAGATGCGCTGAACCAAAAGGGTGTCACAGTGGCTCGCTGTACGAGTTTACCGAGCTGCGCTGAGTCCCCCTGTGCCCATAACTACTGACATACAGTTATGCGGTGACACGCCTTAGACGTAGGCCTTCACGCAACATCAGCGACTACGTCCAATCCCAGCAGCACTTGGTTAGCATGCTTGGACAGTTGACTGGTGAAAGGGAGCGGGAAAAGGAGAGTAAGTTTGGCACTTAGGAATCCATCTCCACTATACACCAGTGCATTCATTACTATAATAAATAAGACGCGCTTGCATTTATCATGACTTCCAGTCATGGTTATTTCTAAGCTCGGTTAATCGACATCCCATGATCGAGCTGTTTATCGCAGAAACTTGTGAACTACGATCGGAAAAAAATAAAAGCACTCCAAAAGCGACTATGTATTTCCTCCCCTAACTGGGTAGTAGTGCATAGGGGAAGGACCCTCTTACCCTTTTTGCTGCCCCACAAATGTGTACATAAAATGCTCTCTGACTAGTCACCGACCCCATACAAGTAAAAATGCTGCAATTTACTGCAACCGAAACAAATTGAGGCTGGGCGTAAAAGCGTGGGAGGAGCAGAAACAGAAAAAATATGTTACAAGGTCGCTGTCTTTTTTCGTCCGCGGAGGTTCCGCCCTACTCTAATTCCGTGCCAAGTCAGTTTTGATTGGTCGGATGAAACAACCAGGATGACTGGGAAGAGGAATACTGCGTGAGAATGTGAGCGTTACTCTTTTTTTAAAAAGAACCTCCACGGCGGAAAAATAGCTTAAGGGAATGGGAAAGGAAGCAGGCCTCTCATCACGGCAGATGAGAAGCAGGTTTGAAGGGTTCCAGCCATCTTTTTTTGAAAGGCCAGGGCTCCTCGAGCAGTAGCTGCTGTCCGTTGGTTGGTATTACCGAACAAGTCGTGTTTTCTCTGAGCCTGACTCCATGTTTCTGTGCATCTTACGCCTGGGGTGACTGCTTCGACAGTCAGAGACTTCTCTGCCAAATTTTTGAGTTTTATGACAGAAAAACTGGATGGACTATTCACGATGATATTCTTCGCTCTAACAAGGGCAAACAGGTGAGGAAGTGGTTAAAATTAGGCTGGTTTGTGGAGACACGAAATAGTATGATCGAATAATGTCTGCCAGTTTTCCATATTTTTCGGAAATTAACTTGTGTTTTTTGAGAGCAATGAGGCTTTTAACGACAGAACACGAAACACTACCAGCGGATTTGTACCTATGTACGCACACCACGTAACTCCTAATTACTTTGGCCAGATCCAGAAAATCCTATACATTGGGAGGTTAAGCTAGAGGAAAAGAAGGATATTCGAACACGTGAGGTAAACGTTTCGAAATCGCAAACTCTCATGTGCTGAAACAGCAAATTTAAAGGAAATGCGAATTCCCCCAAAATCAGTATCGAAGGCTAACTTTCGCGAATGTATAATGTCAAAATATTTGACCATATTTAAGTTGAATCCGACTGCGACAAAGATTTCCAGAACTTGGCCTGTCAAAGCTAGCATGGACGCAGGAAAATTAATCTTAACCCGGCACTGTAGTAGATACTCCAGCATTCCCTATCTGATTCAGTGATAAAAGCTCGTGACTAAATGGTTAAAGCTTCGCGATTCTGACCAACGGAAGTCGGTTTCAAGGCTCAGAGGTTTCAAAATCTGGTATTAGGTGAGGCTGACTGATGAAGGCCAATAAACCCGAACTGTTCACTCCAGTCTCCCTTACTTTGTCATTAAGGCTATTCTGTCTAAATACAGTTAGTGACCTAGCTCATGAAATGTGTCGAAATTTACGAATGATTTCCAATCACTCGCAAGCCGACACCATCTCATGAGTCCAATGTCTATGTTAACTAAGTACAGGTTTAAAAGAACTAACAACATAAAATAAATATTAAAGGCAGAGTTCTGTTGTTTAGAAATGCCGAGTTATTTTGAAAAGCGCAATATCCCGAAAACGCCAGAAATGGCTCTAATTTAGTAACCTTCGTTTTTATATGCATAGAATGTATTCGCATACCACAAACATAGTAAATATGAAAGTAGACGTAAAATAACGTCTAGTAATAGCGTTTTAGTGACGTTTACAATTAAATATCGTTCAATAAGTACTGTGTTTTCATATATGACGGTTTGTCAACTGCCTACATTCTGAGTGTAGATTCCAAAACAGTTTTTCAGGGTTTCGTGTTTTCCTGGACTATTTGGAGTTAAATGAGATGGGATTCAACAAGAGAAGCTGGGTTTTGCTTGATTTAACCTTTGGGGACGTCGTGGGAACAAACGGTTTTATAAGATGAGATGCCATGAGGCCGGTCGGTGCCTAATAAATTAAAATAGAACTGGCATGCGTGATCTCAAACATTCCATTTTGTGTTTATTGAGAGAACTCTTCCGTTTAATTAATTTATACTTTTCCTTCGTTTTGGATTACGGTAAGTTTCAGGTCGGCCTTGAAATTTTGCTGAATACTTTAGTATTCTCAAAGTGTTGCTGAATACTTCGTGGTTTTCAGTGTTTTCACCCGATCGCTCATAAAGACAGATTCTGAACTGCCTGTCTGTTGAGAACTTTAAAATGAGATTATTCTTGAAGGCATTTACTGAATTAGTGAGTATTCGGGCGCTCCCTTTCATGAAAATAGTCGTTTGGGTAACATGTGAAGACTCATTCAAACATCAAACTTCATTTTCGAGAAGAAATGGCTGTCCACAACGAAAGTCAGCAACGATATGTCTCCGATCAGTAAGAAAACTTTCCTTAGTAAGTTACCTCCTTACGATGTGCTTTATTACTGCACTCCGTTGACGGACCTCTGCGTACTTTGCATTTTTGCACGGCGAAGCCAAGTAAAAAATCGACACTTTTGGCCGTTTCCTTCGCGTTCGTAAGAAATACTAATATTTTTCTGCCGTAAACCTAAGAACATGCCTTGCTCTATACATTGAGGCCATTTCCACTGTTTTTGCTGACTTTTAGGCTCTCTTCTTCGACTATAAATGCACGGTGGAGCGCCCGTATAAATATTGCTATTTTGTTGAAAATTCTAATGTTTTGCTCATTCTATTTCTGAATAAGGTATGCACAGAAGCTAAACAACACGACAAGTAGTGTTCCATATGTTTAAAGCCGGAAAAGACCATTCGGTGGTGGTGATTTATGTGACATCAGGTAGAATTTTCCAAACGGCAAAACAATTTCAGCCCATGTAAACGAAAGAATCCCTATCCGCGTTATTACTGCACTCTAGGCACCAAATCGCACAGATCTGCTAATTTAACATATAGGAATTAAAAAACCTCTGGCTTTCTTAAAATAACCTTTGTATTAGGAGGTTGATCACCATGGTTAACATCGGACATAAAATAAATTTTCAAGTTCGGCTAAATCTGTTTATTAAAACTCTAGCGGGTAAATTACTACCCCTTCAATGAGAAAGTCGTTCATATGCGTAACCGGAGTCTAGGACATGTGTTAGCATACGAAATTGCACGAATATAATCCAACGTCCATTTTCGTTAACATTTACAGATATTTTACTTGATATAATTACGTAAACACAACTTATCACTAAGGGCATTCTATTGAAGGAAATGAATGAGCGAACAAAGTGCTCAACGTTAAAGGCGTCCAGAAATTCTCTCATCGGTTTCCGTTAACAGATTTCCTGAGATAGGCCACGCACTGTAAATTATATATACAGTATCCATCTACCCGCACACTCTGTCATCTCTCCTCGCTGCTATTGTGACTTTGCCGACTTCTGCCCGGTGCTTGGTTGCCCGTTCGTGACCCTTGCCACCCATACGGAGCTTGTTTGCTTCGTGAGGCCAATAGATCGGTGTGCGCCCATTCCTGATTGATTAAATACCCGATCTGCAGCGACAGAGAATGACAGGTGGCGAGGCACTGATGAACTTCGGTTCGATGAAGTGCCTATGACCCATCTGGTAGACCCCAGTGGTGAACCAACTGCGCTAGGTGCGTGTGTGCGCAGGTTTGTGTTCCTGGTCCCAGCTGCTGGTCAGGGTTACGACTGGCTGAATGAAGGCACAATAAGTCCGAAACAGTACTGTATTAATCTACCCGCATTCTCTGTCGTCTCTCGTTGCTGCTATAATGACTTGGTCGACTTGGCGGGGCTACATAACCACATCTGACCGAGGTGTGCGCTGATAGGTTAAAAGAAACAGCATAGAAAATTAACGGAAACGGGAAGATAAAGACCTAGGAGAGAGAGAAGGGCCGAATGAGAGTACTGGAGGAGACGGAGGAAGAATACTAGAAACAGGAGGAACAAACGATGACGGTGGTAATGACAGCAGAGGCTAAGGAGAGGACGTGTGAGCCGGGGGTTTAAAATTGCCAGAAAGTTACAGTGACCTGACAGTCCATAGGCGGAAGGTGCGATCGTTGGAGCCAGTATTTTATTCGCCTGGCTTTTCGTGTTCTCACTCGAACTCATCATTAGAGGCAGTCGTGAGTAACGGGCAAGGTGGGAATCCGAAACTTCAGGCGAGTAAATAACTTGTCTCAGCTGAACCGACATCTGAAACTTGCCTCTTTGCTCCATATAGTGACCTACTAGTCTTTTAGTGCGGAATCCAACGGAAAAGGCCGGCAGATAAAAGGCACCACATCCAGAGGATCACCACAATTACGCCTCAGTTTTTAGCAACCTGGCGGAATTTGAAATGCTCGCAGTGGCAGCCGTAAAATGCAAATGCGTTGGAAAATGGCGGTCGTTTTTATTGGCTGACCAGAGGTTGGTAACTTGCATTTTGCCCACAGTGGCTGTTTTTACGACATCGTCAGATAAGCGGATGCGGTGGGCTTTTCTGCTGACAAGGGCTTCCGCATACACGACATTCATAGTCATCATAAACAGGGCCAGGGTAGATCTTGGGCATGCCTTTGCTTTCATCAAAAGAACTTTACCGCTCGGAAGGAGAATAAAACTCGGATGTCAGCGGTATGCAGGGTTTTAAAAGTGGTGCAAATAACACCCTATGAAGTAGAGTTTCCGGGATGGCCCTTCGTAGAAAAGTGTATTTAACAGAGATTAAGAAAAAGAGGGGCTTGAGTCCATTGACCGAAAGCTGCTATATAAAAGGATATCTCAAGCCTAATTCTTGAGATCCCCTTGTTCCCCATTTTCATCACAACAGACTAAAAAGTTGAGACGGCAGTTGTGTGACCTATCCATTAGTTCCTTATCAGTTCATCTTTGAATCACAGAGATTTTTGAAATAGCCTCAAAGATTCGTCAAGCGCGCGATAGACGAAGAGAATCACTTGTCCTAAGTGATTCGAACCTTGGCAAATCCATTGCTAACATCTTCCGTCATCGGTCGTCCTCTAGACGTGGTCACGAACTTCCGCACCTGCTAAACGATGACAAAATCTTCCTCATCGATGACACTGACAAGGCAGAATTGGTTAGTACTTTCTTTGCAAAACACCTTAATACTGAGTCCGAACCAATCCCTTTCCTCCTCTCACTTTCAGACAAGACATCGAGTACAATCGATGTTTCCTCAGATCTCTTTAAAAAACTCATAAGTCGTTTGAAATACTTACACTGCGCAGGAACCGACGGGATTCAAAATTCGATCATTAAACAAGCATCTGACCTCCCCATATTGCTTAATCAGTTATTCTTGGCTAATATTTCAAAAGGATGCTTTCCTGAAACATGGAAGACGTCAATTATCATTCCCGTCTTCAAGTTTGGATCTCGGTCCGATGTTAATAACTATCGGAGCGTACACGAAACACCGTCTCCAGCAAAGCTTCTTGAAAGGATAATTTTCAATGAAATTCTTGACTTCTGTCTAGCTAATCGGTTTCTGTGCGATAGTCAGCATGGATTTTTACCTGAACGACCCTGCGAAAATTGCCAATTGGCCTTTCTTAATCTGATCACTTCTCTTCGTAATGAGCGGCAGTCAGTGGTTGTTATTTACTTTGATCTCAGCAAAGCCTTTGACAAGGTGCTCCATAGACGTCTTTTAGAAAAATTGGAAGCTCTCGGCATCCGGCAGCCTCTACTCGACTTCATCAGGTCCTATCTGTCCAACCGATATCAGAAAGTCATGGTCGGTAATAGCTTACGCGACACCTCACTCGATCACGAGTGGCGTACCTCAAGGCACGGTTCTGGGTTCGCTGCTCTTCCTTCATTACATCAATGATATTTCAACTGAACTCGGAAATTCTCGAACTTTTATTTATGTTGATGGTCTCAAGTTTGCTTACTCATATTCTAAGGACACCGAAAATGTTTGTGTTAAAAAAATTAATGGTTATTTACTACGCTTAAGCAGATGGGTTTCAAAATGGCAGATGGAGCTTTCATCATCCAAGTGCAGTTTCATGTCTTTTGGTCCTTCCAAACTTCCTGTTTCCATAACTGTTCAGAATAACCCCCTCTCAGAACGCCTCACCACAAAGGACCCAGGTTTAAACTATATAAATAAACTTGCTTTATCACCTCATGCAGATAGAATCTCTGTCAAAGCAGCGCAGATGTGTGGATTCATATCGCATAATTGTTTCCTTCCGGAAATGAAGCTAAGACTTTATCGAATGTTTGTTCTTCCAGTACTCGAATACTGTTGTCCTTTCTTTGGTTTAATGAACGCCTGCCACCGTAATAAAATCGAAAATGTTCAGACGGTTTTCACCCGGAAACCGTTCTCTCAAGCTTTGTCTGGTATTTCTTATACTCAGAGATGTTAGCTGGCGAACATTAAGTTTTTGTGGGTTAGATGACTCGAAGCTGGACTTTGCTTCCTTTTTCGCATTAACTCTAGCACCAATCTTCCGCTCATTGACACTCTCACTCCGAGAGATCGGTCTTATGCCACGTGCAACTCTTCCACGGTTATTCCGCTGCCTCTTCGCATTACATATAAACGCTCCTCCTCTTTTGCCTCAAAATATCCCTTCCTTTGAAATAATTTTCCACCAGAAATTAGATCATTACCTAAGTTATTGTTATACAAGTTGAACTTACGCAAACACCTTACACCGGAAAGTATAAAGGCACTTTTAACCGTCTCATTCCCAAACACTCAGGTTCTTGACTTCGAGAAGCGTCCTCCTGGGATTTAATGGTAGATCAAATGGACACCTTTATTTGGATTTTTACAACCCCCGGTTTTGAATTGGTTACTAAGTTCACTGCTATCACTCCTCCCCATAGCGACGATTTTCGTGGATTTTGATATCATCTCCCTCATTTCAACTTCAAGCGGTCTGTCGACACTCACGGCGGAACCCTCTTTATTCGCCGCCTACTAGTAGTTTGGTCTTACCTCCCTTCCCCATTCCTCGTCTGAGCTCGAAGCGTACTGTGGCCGATCGCTTGGGGGTTCCTCTCGTCTGGCCACTTTGACGCGAAAAGTCTCATCCGGCGTATCAATTCTACCCTGACGATGTCCGTTCTGAATCCCTTATTCCTGCGCAATCCATTCTTGCCCAAAGTTAAAAGCCTGCTTAAGGATAGATAATGAGAACTCGAGGGGACCAACCAATTAAAGCCAAGTTAACTCAAGTAGCGAGAATATGGGCAGTCCAGATAATGGTTATTACTCGACAGTAGGATTTAATTGTATTATTTGAAGTTTCCACAACTTAGCAACATTTTTACACGCAAATCGGAACAGAATGAGTTCAAGAAGCAAGAGAGATTTAATGAGATCACAAAGCTTCACGTTTAGCGCGCACACCAGACTACATACGTAAACACACTTTGTGGTTGAATATGGGGCCGTAGCGCTTGTTAACGTCATTAAATCCTGTGTTTGGAGCCAATTAGATTTTTTTCGTCTACCGCCACTCACTCCTTTGATCTTGTTCGGGCTCGATGAAGCCTCATCTCGTGCTACTAGAGAGACACAAGTAAATTGGTTCGGATCAAAATGAACCGTATTTCATACAAGTCAGTTCTGGTTTTGGACCGACCAGCTGAATGCCTCAGTGTCTGTGATTACACTAACCCTACACTTCAGTCATAAAGGCGGGCCAATGCAGATTTAAAAATACACATCAAAGTCACGTTAAACAGTCGGTGTAACTGAAGCGCTGAGATATTTTCAGAAGCTGTGGGATTAGTGTGTACTACGATTTAGCGTCACCACGGTCCACTTGCAGGATGCGATGGATTGTGACGCATTGGTTGAATGACGTCGAACCCTTGGCACAGTCTGTGACTACGAAACTTGAAGCCGACAACGACAGGGTGTAGGACCCACAACTAAATTGAGCTCGCATTTGGACCGTGTCCTATGTTGAATGATGGTAGATAGGACTCTACGGATAGGGAAATACACAGGACGAGGAGCAAGGAGATACAGAAAATAGATAAATTTCTGCCGAAAATATTTTCCTACGCTGTCATTTGATAAAGAGCGTGACCGTGATGACGAAAAAATAAACAAAAAGCAATTTAAAAAAAATAACGGCCTTTGAATAAAGCGCCGCTGGTAAGTTTACATTTAATCAGGAAGGGAAGGAAATTTCAAACAATACGAACGGTGAATAATTAGTGGCGTTTACAGCCACACTGAATTTGTGGGCATATTTTTGTACTTGTCATCTACGTGGGGGTCCTACCCCCTATCGCTAGCCTTGAAGTCTTGGTTTTGGGGCAACCAGTGGCGGATAGGGGGCCCCATAAACACCAGACACCTTTCGCCGCGCAGTGTCGAACTGTTAGCCGTCAGAAATCGCACAGAGTGCTCAACTTCTGTAAGCCACGCCTGACAACCTTGCAGACAGCTGATAGCGCTTGACAACTCCAGCCGTGAAGTCAATCGGACTCAGAGATAATTCTCTTCGGAAGGCAGGAAGAGGAGGATAGCAGTTCATTTGCATCGCCTGTGGACGCGTGCCTGCTGTCGTTATCTGTCGCTGTTTTGGTGGTGGGCTGGAGAATGAATAAGAAAAATGAGGCAAATAAAACTCCTGTTCAAGCGATCGAGTTTACTTCTTTCCCGTTTCCTGAAGATCACCTGTTTGGATACACCACCCGCTTTGTCGCTAGAGATGGTGCGAGTGTACTCGTTGACAAGGATAGGAAAAGAAAAGGTTCAAGAGCGCCTTGGAGTCCTCAGATCGGAGTGAATCAAGGGCGAGGTTTGGCTCTGCAGCCCCACTTGATTGATATCATATAGGTAGCTTACTAAAACAATATTAGTTGACATAAGCAACTTAGCCGCTCGCTGGACTAGGAAGGTAAAGAGGGCTTAAGCAGGGAAGCGAGTGAAGGTGGCGTGTACATACTCACCCCCCCCCCCCGACACAACCACCCGCCAGATTAAGAGGATACAGGGATGCAATCACGGAGGGAACCGCGTGGTAACTCGCAGTGCATGGCCATTAAAGCGGAACCGATGGAGCTCCACACCGTCCGGACAATGACATTAGCATGCCTACTTGGCCACCCGCAGGATTACGACAATAAAGGGGTCATAAGCAGGCTTTGAAGCATGCTCAGGGAAGCGTGTGTGAACTGATACCTGAAGTAATCGAGGCTGACGTATAATCACTCATCCCTCCGTGACACAGCCAGTCGATGGATTAAAATTATGGGGAAGATGCAAATACGTGATATTTGTAAAGCCAACATACTCATAACTACCACAATTTCTTAGAAAGCTTACCATATTTTATCACTCAGGTGGGGCTGCAGGACTAAACCCTGGCAAATCAAACAGCCAGGCAGATGTTCCGGCAGCGTACAGTAGGTGGGCTAACTCAGGAAATGTCAACCGAAATTCCGAAATGCGTTTTGGTTTCCAAATGATTAATCAAGTGGGGTTGTACAATTTATCATCTTGCGGCGTGATTCTAAAATAATTCAGTCACCCCGGGATGCTGGCTTACGAATGAATTTCCTTCAGACTGCATGCAAAACAATACTCTGTAAAAAATGACTACTTAATGGGCATGAATTTTTCTCGTTGATTTTCAATGCCCCTAAAAGTCCAATTATATTTCATAGAAAACAAGCACGAACATATTCATTCTTTTGCTCAATCGGTAGATACTTACGTCTTCTGTCAACCTGATACTGGAAAGAAGAGTATAATTCGTTTTCAAAAACTTGTCCAATTCCCGAATACTTTTGAACCCGCTCTACCGTTACACCTGAATTCAAGGTTTCAAACTACAAGCCGCATATTTTCCGCGTACGGAAACCCACACATTTCTCTACGGTACATCTGGGGGACAATATAGGCTTCATAAAATTTAGCAGTAGATTTGATCCATATTGTTAACTTTACAAGCCACACTGGTAAATGCAGAGACATAAAGATTTATGAACGGCCATTTCACGGTTTATAAAAGTCCCACAGTTAGAAACCTTTTTAAAACCGGAGTATATCCCTCGCTTGAGTAGAGAATTACAGGAAAACGTAATTTTCTACCGAATGAGCAACAGAGTGAATATTTTTGTGCATGTTTTTCTTGAAAGATAATTGAACTTTCAAGGGCATCGAAAATTAATGAGAAGATTGTATACTACATAAGTAGTCATTTTTTATCGAGCGTCGTTTTTGCATGCAGCCGAAAGGAAGTTCATTCGAAAGCCGGCATCCTGTAGTAACTGAAATATTATAGGATCATGTTGCAGGCCGACTAGTTTTACAACCCTACATGATTAATCTTTTCGAAACGAAATCGAATTTCGGAATTTCGTTGAAATTTCATGAGTTATCCCACCTACTGTATGTGGGCGCAGGGACCTAGGCAGTAATATTTGAGGTCAGTCAACGACGAAAGGATATCGAGAGTTTAACAAAACATGCGGGTTGATTCGACATACCCCAGCTGTCGATTTACCTTCAAGACTGGGGTCAAGTTTTTTTGAACACCTCCCCAGGCACCACTGTGTCATTGACGTAATAATTTGGACCAGCAGCAAGGAACACCACTTGGATTGATCAGTTATTTCCCGCTTGTTCGCCTTCCTAACCCTGCGTTCCCGGAAAGAATCACCATGGACAACTTTCTCGGCGTCAACGTGAATGCCAACGAAGGTGTTTCCCAGGACTAATCCCGTCTTGACTAGTTAAATTGTTGGCGTATCTGGGGAGATCATTAGAATGACCACTTAGACACGCAACTTGTTACACGCAGCTACAAGCAGAGCTTGTCGACTCTGACAGGCCAAGTGTTGTGTGAGAGCGTATGCGTGCCGCTATGAAGACTGCACAATTCTCGTACTTGACAATGATAGGCGTAATATTAGCCCACGTCGTGCGCCCCGCCGAGTTGCGCAGAGTAGTGTGAATCAGAAGAACAGGAAGATGCGATCACTGGCCTGATGTTTCGGATTCTCACTCGAACCGATAATCACCGACAGTCGCCGATATGAGTAATGGAGGCACAAAGACCACAGTATTTATAGGGCGTAACTACCGTGGGGTCACATGTGTACTCTAAGTAACGGCTCTCACGGTCGTAATTGATGCGATGATGGCTCGTCAGTCCGCGTTCAAGTCGTTGAGTACCGCTGTAACGAAGGATGCAGGAGCCCTAGGAGCTCCAGTGACCATGCTGATGGCAGAATTGCCCATCCACTCCTTTTGGCCCGAGATGAGCCTTCTATGTGGTAAGGCGAATTCTGACTGACACAACTTAGTTAATCCCTTCCCCTAAAGGTCACAGACAGATTTTGCTGCCTAAAAAACGGTGTTGCATAAATTATGAAAAGCCTGTTCACATTCTGTATGCTTCACAAAACCATTTGGGACTCTTTCCAACTCTGCTAAACTCAAAACTATTTAAAATATACTTTTTGAATTATTTAAATAACATGATAATGAAGGAGTACGAAAAGACACAGTCACAATCTGAAAAGATGTAGAAGTTGATTGGACATGACCGAAAGGTGTTTTTACGCGAGGCGCCTTCCGCTCGTTATTTTAAACTCGATTCTGCATGTTGAGTGAAGGTCACGGAAGCGGAAGTCTATGGCACGTCTTGAATCGAGTTGAAAATAGTTGGTTGTGAGAGCAACAGCAAGCCTATGGGTCATTTTACGAATCTACATTAACTGCATGACACTAGTAGAATGCAACCTAACAACTAAGAGACGGCCAGGACTTGACGCTGAAGACGAAGTTGGAAAAGGGATGTTGAAGTGTGTCCCAGTTAAAATGACGACGCTATTTTATGGAAACATAGTCCAATGCTGAAAAGGGAAAAAACAGTTGTCTCCGTGGCGGACGACAGCTCAAGCAAAACGGCACGTGCTCTTGGGGAAAAACGCTTCTCCGCCAGTCTCGGGAGGTTTGTGTACTTTGACGAAAAACACTTCTGGGCGTTTATCTTAACACAAATAAATGCACTGCCGCGATCCGCGTCCCCGAAAACAACGTCCACAGTCTAGACAAAAAGGAAAACCCATTTTCCTTTTAACTGTTATAGCCAGCCATGAAATCATCGCAGGAGGTGCAAGCTGGCCTGTTCAGTGGAATATATAAACTTTACTCCCCAGTAGATTTTGCTTTGAAGGTCATTTTCTGGTCCCCTTTGGGGCAGGTAACGTCTCATATGTGGAAGAGTAGGCAGTCATTGTACCAATTACGCCCACCGATGGTGAATGCAGGTGCTGCTAATTATAGTAGGAATGCGTTGGCATAGTAACTGCACGCCACAGTAACAAAACTAGAGCGCCGAAGTCGAAATATAACGTATGCATCAGAAGTTAGATTGAAAACCTATCGATGCGCAGAGCCTCTCACGCTTTCCCTATGCGGTGGCGGTTAATCGATGAAACATGTATCTGCTGGTGGTATGGCCGGATCTGGCTAGCCGCTGAGTTCACCAACATCACTCGCGCAGTTTGTGGCATTTAGAACGATCATCAAAGGAGTGTCTTCACGGAGTGAGTTCAGGGAAAACTGATAAGTTTTGGGTTGGGTTGCCTTTATTGGCGTGTCCAACACTTTATGCTTTTTAGGGTATTCTTATCATGAAAGATAAAAAACTTAGGCAAGACGAGTCTTTCGGAGCCAACTATTGGGAAGTTGGATCTCGTAGTCTGAAAATATTTGTTGATTGACGGGTTCGAATTATTAACGATCCCAAATGTCGCCGAGCATTCCACCTTCGCGCCATCACAGGTAAGTATGATTCGGGTGATATGCAATATGATTTATGAAAAGTCTGGGATTGTGTCGCTCAGGGTCAGATTCTGACACTTGCAACCGCAAGGAAACATACTTGTCAGAGCAGAATTTTTTTTTAAATGGCAAAAAGTTGCAATGTCCATCGATTACAGTAGGTGGGCTAACTCATGAAATCCCAACAGAAATTCCCAAATGCGCTTCCGTTTCGAAAAGATTAATAAAGCAGGGATGTAAAACTAATCATCATGTGGCATAATTTCGCAATACTTCAGTTACCTTAGGATGCCGGCTTCCGAACGAACTTGTTTTCAGCTGCATGCTAAACTACACTTTGTAAAAGTGACTACTTAAGTAGCACGCAATTTTATCACTGATTTTTGATGACCTCAAAAATTTGATTATATTTCATAGTAAACATGAATAAAAATATTCATCCTTCTGCTCATTCGATAGGAAAGTAGCCTTCTTCCAATTTTACACTCGAAGAAAGGGCATAAACATGTTTTCAAAAACATGTTTTCAAAACCCGACCTGTCGTTATACTTTCATTCATGGTTTCCAAACTTGCAAACCACATATTTACCGCGTACGGAGAACCATACATTTCTCTACCGTATTAAGAGGGGACCATATGGGATTCATAAAGTTTAGCAGTGGATTTGGGTCATATTGTTAACTTTACAAGCCACATTGGTAAATGCGGAGACATGATGTTTCATGAACGGCTCTTTCACAGTTTTAAAAATCTCACAACCACGGTCTATTTAAGACCGAATTATACCCTTCATTCGAATGTAAAATTGGAAGAAGGCATAATTTTTTTACTAAATGGGCAGAAGAATACATATTTTTATACATATTTTTCATGAAATATGACAGAATCTCTAAGGTCATCGAAAATCAATGAAAAAATGCACGCTACTTAAGTAGTCATTTTTTGCGGAATTTAGTCCCCGCATGCAGCCGAAAAGAAGTTCATTCAAAAGCCGAAATCCCAAGGTAACTGAATTATTATAGAATTATGCTGTACGATTATTAGTTTTCTAAGGCTATTTAATCATGCTTTTCGATACGAAAACGCATTTTGGAATTTGGGTTGACATTTCATGAGCTAGCTCACCTACTGTAGACAGCCACAGCAGAAGTCGTAACAAGCTGTGTTGATGTGTGAGATTGTTGATGTACTGAAATCTTTTTAATTTTACGCATGAGAAAATTCGGTGTGGAAACTAGTTCACCCTAACCATGTGACAAAACTGTCCTCCAGTAGACAACAGCAAATCGTAGACAAGTAAACATTTGGGGATTTTCCGTCAAGATGTTGATATTAGAAAATGACATAATTTTGGGATAACCTGACAGCACTCTTATTGCGGGGTGGTGTTTTCTCCGGCCTGCTTTGTCTACAGACTCTCTGAGTTCCCAGTCAGGCGCGAGAGCCATCTTCATGTCCCTCGGCTGGTGTGGTCTGACATCGCTGTCCGACGCCTAGAGACTAGACAATCTGAACTTCCGACATTTCTCCGCTGGAACAGCAGCCGTCTGCGCAGTCTGGGACCGTCTACGCGTGTCAGATGAAGACGCCCCCGCTCCTTTTAAACAAGATATGTTCAGTGTGTGGGCAAACTCATGAAATCTCAACGAAAATTACGAAATGCTTTTCTGTTTCGAAAAGATAAATTAAGTAGGGTTGTAAAACCAATCACCGTGCAGCATAATTTTGCAAAAATTCAGTTACCACAGGAAGCCGACTTTCGAACAAACTCCTTTCGGCTGCATCCAAAAACCGCACTCAGTAAAAAATGCATTTTTTTCATTGATTTTCGATGCCCTTAAAGATTCACTTATATTTCCTGGAAAACCGGCATAAAACTATTCATTCTTTTGCTCATTCGGAAGTCAATTACTTCGTCCTATATTCGAAAGAACGGTAGAATTTGGTTGTATAAAACTTTTTTTCAATTCCCGAATAATTTGAACCCAACCTGCCGTTACACATGCATTCAGGGTTCCCAAACTACAAGCCGTATGATTCCCGCGTAAGGAAAACCATACATTTCTTTACGGTAATAAAGGGGGATTATATAGGGTTCATAAAATTGAGCAGTGGATTTGAACCACATTGTTACCTTTACAAGCCGCATTGGTAAATGCAGAGGTATAATGATTTATGAAGGGCCATTTCACGGTATTAAAAAGTCTCACAATTAGAAATTTTTTTAAAACCGAATTATACCCTTCCTTCGGGTGTGAAATTGAGTGAAGACGTAATTTTCTACTGAATGAGCAAAATAATGGATATTTTTATGAATATTTTCCAGAAATATAATTGAATCTTTAAGGGGCTCGAAAATCAATGAAAAATGCACGATACTTAAGTAGCCATTCTTTACGGAGTAAGGTTTTTGGATGCAGCCGAAAAGAAGTTTGTTCGAAAGCCAGCATCCTGTGGTTTCTGAATTATTATAGAAGTATACTGCAGACTGATTAGGTTCACAACCCCACTTAATTAATCTTTTTGAAACGCAAACGCATTTCGGAATATTGTTGCCATTTCATGAGCTAGCCCACCTACTGTATTTGCAGACTATCCTGAATAAACATTACGACGACCGCCGCAGTCCATTAGAAGATTTTAACTCCGTGGGGTTGTACGGTGCATCCTTCGGATCTGCATGAGATGATTCCTCATCACACCAAAGCCGTCGAGCATGGAGTGAAAGAGGTCTGCTATCCACGAAGTCATTTGCTACAAGTAGTAACGTTGGTATCTCTTGGGACTAGGGGGCCGCGTTACTCTGATTATGAAGAGTGAAACCGGCTGGTCATTTACGGGCAGTTGACGTGCCTAAGGTCATCAACGGCATCGATTCCCACCTATTCTGCTCGGCGTCGGTAGGATAAACAAGGAAGTAGGACACCCTTCTTGACATAGGTGGCCTTGAGCGAAATTCCGGGTGGATAAGGGTCGGGTGAAGGCTAGGGTTAAGGCTTAGGTTAGTGTTTAGTTTTGGGTTTAGACACGGCAATAGGTACCCTAAGACGGGATGGTATAGTCGACAAGACAGAGGTTCCCAAATCAGAAGTCAGAGAAGAGGGATTCGGTTGAACAACTTTTATTGCTCTGCAAGCTGTCGCCGCGAGCGGTCTCTCCAGATCCGCCGTTGAGGTGCCTATACTCCGACGCGAGTGCGCGCTTTTCGCTCTGCCTAAGTATCCGCCAGCCAATCGGAGAAGGGGCGGCGTTGATTGGTCTGGAGCACTCGCGGGGCTAGTGACAAGCCGCGCGTGTCCCAGCAGCGACTTGACAGGGAGTCTGTGGCGGACAGGAGGGCGGCGTGACAAAGCGACGGAGAGCAAGGAGGCGCGGACTGCCGCCCCCGTCCTGCGGTTTATTACAAGGTCATCTGTATTACGGGGGTTCATATTCCAGTGTCATATCGATTAATGTGGCCAAATTACTAGACATTAGTGTGATCAGATGACGCGAAAACTTAATCTGAATTTTGATGGAGGTTGGTTGGGGAGGGGAGTATTTGTAACGGGGTCGATAGAACCGACGATAGCTCATACCGAACTCGCTAGGTAGACTCTCCAATCCGACCTATTGTGTACCATGAGCGAACAGGCTTCAAGTGAAAATCAGATTAATCACGCGCCGTTATTCGTATTCGTATGTCAGGCAAATCTTAACCAGCTGCCAAATTCGGAGCAGACACATGTAGATTCTCACCCAAACATCCACACCATCGACATGCATTCCATCTCTATAAAGCGGGCATATCCAAATAGAAAGAACCAAATTCATCCTGCCGGTTTCACTAGCTTGTAGAAACTTCGATTCCATCGTTTTTATTACTTTACTTGACGAGACTGCTCCAGCCTAAGAAGCCCTTTAATAAACCATACTTATTTAATTTTCACTTATGAGCGACGTCGAAAGTTAACCTTTGGGATAACGCTTGCCTAGGGTTCTAGGTTGAACATTTCCCCCTGCTCAGTCTATGTTGCTCTTTAGGGTGTCTTGGAATCCCTCTCCCTCTTCAGAGGCAAGAATCGGAGTCCCTTTCAAACCAAATGCACATATGACTTTGAAATAGTCTGTTACAATGGCGTCCTTTAGCTCGTTCTGATGGTTCGGTATTTTTGCGAGAGAACCAGGGAACACCGTCTGCTGAGCCAAAGGCCATCTTCAGTGCTAATCTGGTACACCGTCAAGTTTTTGGGATGATTTATCGAATATTCCTGCCCCTTCTTCGATCTGAGCGAGTGTTTACTAACCAAATATCCATACACCCAGCATGGGTGCTAAATAAGAGCCCAGACATGTGTACTGCTCATTTTGTGCCGCTACGTGATGTAGCTGCTAGGTCTTCGGCTCATCAGTGAGTCACCAAGCGTTATCCATGTGCTTTCTAACATGTATAGTTAGTGACCAAACTCATGAAATATTAACCGGAAGTTTGAAATGTATTTTCGATTAGGAAGGATTATGCAAGTGGAGTTTCAATACTGATTGTCGTGTAACATCATCCCAGGATCACGTTAGGATGTCGAATTTTTAATGAACTCCCTTTCGACCGGGAAAATGGCTGTTTAAGTAGTGTGAATTCTTCCTACTTCTTCTCGGTGCTCTTATAAATCAAAATATAGTCTACAAAAAATATGGCCGAAATATTTTTCCTTGCGGCAAATAACGTCTTCTCTCAATTTTATACTCAAAAGGCGTGTAGTTAGGTTTTGAAAAAAAAATTATCAATTCCCGAATAATTCTGAGCCAAACCTACGGTTAGATTTGCGTTTAACGCTTGCAGTCTACCGGATGTTTCAGTATAATTTCCGTGTAAAGAACATAATACATTCCTTTATGTCATCAGGAAGATACCACATAGGGCTCAAGAAATTTCACTATGAATGTGGAATATGTCCTATGTCTTACAGGGATCATTAACAAACGGACAGATATGATGCTTTTCGAATAGACGTCTAAAAGTCTTGGACATCTCATAACCATAAGCCTTGCTAAATGAAAGATTTCGTTTTCAAGTATTAAATTTAAAGCAAGTGTGATTTATTACCAAATGAATACAAGAAAGTATATTTTTGAACATATTTTTTTACAAAAAGTATTTCAATTTATAAGGGCGTTTAAAATCTATTAAAAAAATTCCTACTATTTAGGTAGTTATTTTTCACATGGTGCAGCTTTTGCTGGCGGCCAAAGAGAAGTGCATTCAAAGGCCGGTAACCTGTCGTAGCTGAAATATTTTTGGATTATGCAGCACGATAACCAGTACTGCAGCCTCAGAAATTAATGTCTGAACCTGGAGTAAATTCTTCAGCACAAGCCTTTTAGGCTCAGTACGAAAGTTGGTATGAATAGTTGGGGTGAAATTCGCCAGCTTAAGAGAGATAGCCATGTAATATTAGCATTCTGCCAACAAGTAGTCTGTAACAGATGACAGTTCGACCGTCGATTCCGTTCTAAGTGTGCCCTACATCAAGGTAATAACAGGGACGGTGATTTGCGCGTGAATTAGTTTATAGCGATAGCAGACTTTCTCAGAATCTACGCATTCTATCCTCTCCCGCCTAGACCCGGTGTCATAAGAGGGTCAAGAAGACCGGAGGCGGGGGAGGATGCAGGTAGATGGTACGGTCGAGCCCGAACCTTGGCGCTCCACTCCACATCCCCTAGTTCACACGGCAAAGGACCAGGGTTTAACCAATAACATCATCATCATCATATACAACGACAGCGGCCGAGAGACGAGGATGAATGGATAGCCACGCTCACTACCTGCATACCCAGCGGGAGCTCAAGCGCATCGACCGGCAGCGAACCAGGTGCCAGTGAACCGCCAGCGCGCACCAGGCTGCGAACGCCTTGGTTTACTGAGCCTGGCATAGCAGCCGAGTTCAGACCTTTAGGCCCACACACACATTTGACAGTTGGATCGTCGTTTTCGGCGATGTCCACCGTGTACTACACATCAAGGTGAAGCAGGGACGGTGACTTGCGCACGATTTAGTCTATAGGAAACGTGGACTTGCGGAGCATCCACCTCACTCTCCCCTCCTACCCCACCTGGGCCCAATGTCAAGACAGAGTCGAGAAGACCGGAGGCGCGGGAGGGTGCATGTAGATGGCACGACCGAGCCCGGACCTTGCCACTCCATTCCACACCCCCTTGGTCTGCACAGCAAATGACCAGGTTTTTGACCAGCATCGACAATGGGGGGCGGCAGGGGTTCCAGTGCGCGTGATGTCTGCCGGCAACCGAGTCTACCACCGCACCCTACACACGACAGTTCGGCCGTCGGTTTCGACAATGTCCACCGTATGCCCCACGGCAGGATGGGAGCAGGGACGGCGACCTGTGCGAAAGTCTAGTTTATACTGATAGTAGCACTCTCTCCTCCAACACCCCACCTGGAATCGGTGTCAAGACAGAGTCAAGAAGACTGGTGGCAGAGGAGGGCGCAGGTGGATGACACGGTCGGGCCCGCATCTTGACGTCCCACGCCACACTCCCTGGTCCACACAGCAAATAACCATTTTTTGAATCACAGCAACAATGGGGGGTGGCGGGGTCCCAGTGTGCGCGACGTACACCGGCAACCGGGTCCGACACCGCACCCCGAAAGTGTCGGTTCGCAAAGCCGATAACGCCTGTTAGGGTTCAATATGGCCCCCTGTGTTGGTTCATTACATCTATCACGTGGTCCGCTTGGGGTGCAGGCCCCAAACCACACACACATACACAGACATCGATATTCCTTGGGGATGTATTCCACAACATCGACTTCTATCACATCCCTCGCCCATGCACTCGTCGAATGTTCGAGCCTGTCAACCAGTAGCTGATGGGTTTGGGCGCAGCGAAGACGTGCCGAGCGGGCCCCTTACATGTACCACAGAAAACTTGTCCTATGATCATCAACCGCACGACACTCAAAAGTTGCGTCTTCTAGTGCAGACTTTGTACAATGATTTACCGCACTAACAACACAGGTACTAGCTAAAAGCCCAGACACGCGTGTTTCGCCGATCATATGCCGCTGCCTGACGCAGCTGCGCGGGGTTCGGCTCGTCAGTGGGTCCCCCAGCTTTCCCCATGTGTTTTTCGGTATATGAACTCCAGTTTCAACTTGCCTTGTTTAATTTCCGAGGAAACTAATGCGTGAACTTGAAGTGAGCCTTTCGAAACAGACCTTTTTGGGCACGGTCCGAAGTTTGATATGAGTATTTGAGCTGAAATCCTCAGCTACTGCGGAATAACCGCGTAATATTCACAAACCACCAAGAGGCAGCCGGTATTATAGACTTGTGCAATGATTTACCGTGCTAACAGGGAAAGCTGGGGGACCCACTGACGAGCCGAACATTTCGCAGCTGCCTCAGGCAGCGGCATAAGATCGGCGAAACACGCGTATCTGGGCTTTTAGCTAATACCTGTGTTGTTAGTACGGTAAATCATTGCGCAATTCTATAGTACTGGCTGCCTGTTGGCGATTTGTGAATATTACACGTTTAGTCCGCAGTAGCTGATGGGTTTCAACTCAAATATTCATATCAAACTTCGGACCGTGCCTGAAAAGGTCTACTACGAAAGAGTTACTCAAAGTTCGCGCATCCGTTTCCTCGTAAAGTAAACGAGGCAAGTGTAGACTTTAATTACAGAACTGGCAGCTTTTATGAGCAGATGAGTGGAACAGTGGAACCGTATGTCTGTTCTCCTGACTTCTTGAAAGTAAACGCAATACCTGACCGATCGTGCCGGGGTGAGTTTTGGCAGCCGTTGCGGCAATAACCACCTCTTTGCGACTGCGGAGGGATGATCTCTAATCAGCGAATTGCCGGTGCGGCGCACCTCATAGCACACGTTTTATGGCGGCGTGGGTTGCTTCTTTCCAACCGCTTGCTTCAAATAAATGATCTTCATATAAAATAAGTAAGAGCTGCGCCTGGTACGCGGACAAATAACAGAAGTTTGTCCGCCCAGTTTAATTGTACAGAGCCTAATGAGAGCTGCTGTTGGGACCATATTCCTACCGCTAGCCTCTCCTGCCGAGTTATTTCCCTTCTGAGTGTTGTTTGAAGAATTTCAAAATCAGGAAAGGGACCAATTTCGCTTCGGCGTCTAAGCCTTTTCGCGGCAATTTTGTCGTTCTCTTCTCTCTGGCACTCAGTTGGGCCTACTGATCATTAGATCAGACAGAGACTTGAAAGGATGGGATAAGGACAGCCCACACGACTTCTTTAGACGGATTTTCAAGAATTCTCTCAGACGGGGCCGACAACAAACCGTCAGATCTCCTGGCATTCCTTGAGGACGGGTTAAGTGGCATTCCGGCAAAAAGATGTCAGAATTTCTTCCCTACCCCGGACAGATAGCGGACTATCGTGGAATCGGGGAAGCGGAGGAACAGTCGGACAGAATGGGAGCGAATGCTGCAAACTCAGGAAGTTGGACTACGGGGGCACACTACATGAAACCCTTCCAATAACCCACACTGCAGGCAAAAACTCTCTTTGGTGAAGATCACCAGAGGCTACTTCAGAGAGTTTATGCCATACCAATATTGTCAGTGTATGTTGCGTTTACGACTGAAGGTCTTTACCTAGAGGCAGGTGAACCAGGCCATTTAGCCTCCTCGATCAACATAGGACGGGAAAAACAGGACGAGAGGGAGAGGGGAGTGAGGGTAAGGAGATGCGAAAATGATTTACGACGCTCAGCACGCTTCCCTCTTTACGCGACTTCCGGTCAACTCCCTAGGACTGTGGCAACCTGAGAAACCATACAAAGTTATTTCCGGCAGGCAGGGCCGGTCTGAATAAGAGTCAAATCAGGCGCCTGCAGGAAATCGTCTAAACATCAAAGACGGGAAGATACAATCTGGAAAGAGGGGGACGCGATCGCTGAAACGGGAATTGTGTTCATCCGGCCTTTCAGATTCACACTCGAACCCCCATCCCCCTTCACCCCTTCTTAATATTCACTGATGAAACTTTGCGTGGGCAGAGTAATTAACCGCACCGGGAGCGCACGAGCGGACACTGTGTCTGTGAGCCAAACAGCCGAGCAATTATCACATCAACAAACAACTGGTGGAATCAAATTACGGCAGTAAACGCCTCGGATGCGGAAAAGCAAGCTGCTATCGCACCAAATACGACCATTTGCAATGGATGCGAGAGCTGATTATTTGAATAAGAATGCGTTGACAAATCGACTACATTCAGTGAACACTATAAACACTGCGCATCCACTTCCCTTATCTGTGTCAGTCACTGATGAGAGGTTTGGGTACGAAGTAGAAACATCAAACGAGAGAATTACTTGTTTCAACGACAGTATATCCTAATAGAAGCGAAAAGGCGAGTTCTAGGAAACAGTCGCGGAGAAGAAGACACGATTGCAGGAACGAGTGCTTTATTGGCCTGTCGTTTCGGTTTCTCATTCAAATCCATCATCAGAGACAGAGCCAGATCAAACGCCAGATCATGAGGCCAAAAGACCCACTGCTACGGCAGGAAACATCTGGAGTTGCCTACCGGATCTGGTGCAGTTGTGGGCAAAGCAACTATGTCGGAGAAACTGGAAGATAACTCCGGACGCGGTTGACCGAGCACGTGACAGCAGGGAGGAGGAACGTCGCCAACTCTCAAGTCGCGGCTTATTCGACGAGACCCAATCACACATTCAAGTTTGACGAAGCAGAAATTCGTCTTAGAGATCACAACTGTGTGAGCCGTGAACTGCTCCAGTCATAGTTTTTCGGTCCTGAATCAATCAACAATCGCAACGACCCTCCCACGCCATACTGGGCGTTGAGACTTAGTCTATGCACAGCCGTTAGCCGCGATGAGAGAGTGCGGATAACCACTGTCCCCGGTCTCCATGACGGCGAGCTAAATCACCCAAGAGTCCGCACGGATGATGAAATCCGGTAGTCAGCCACTCGGGGGCGTGCGATGAGCGTGGGAGCCGATAATCTTGACCGGCACACAGGCGCATAGCAGCTGCATGGCGATGGCATACTTCAGCACCTGGCCAGTCGAGCCGTGATGCACTCGGGAGCCGCCAAGTGTGATACGCATGTAGCGGCCTAGCAACTACATCCTATAAATATTGCAACACCTGGGCAATCCACTATTCTTACTTGACTCTGTCTCTGATGATGGGTTCGAGTGAGAATCTGGAACATCAGGCTAATAAAACCTTGTTCCAGCGTTCGCGTCTCCTTCTCCGCGACCAGGTCTCCTTCATTTCAACTGCTTCCTGAAACTCATATTTTCCCTTGTATCGAAAAGATCCAATCTATGCTTCAAATTCATTGAGTTAAAGTCTAATGACAACCGCGAAACTGGAAATTTAAATTTTTTCGTGATGCGGAGGGGGAACAACGATGTATGATTCGTTCTGCTGAAAGGCAGTTTGACTACTCCCAAACTAATTATGCGTCCATAGAGTTGTCTCTGAACCCACCAATTCACGTTGACTACACAAAACGTGTCAGGTCAGACGTTTCCTACTGATAGTCTTCGCGCCTGTACATTAGCATAAGATATGGTAGGGAAAGTCTGGGTAGTGATTGCAGTTGGGGCTAAAAAGTCCACAGTGGCGGTGGTGGTGGAAGAATATGGGGAGGGGGTGTAAAACCTCTGTTCACTTGGCAGGACGATGGAAGAGGAGGTCTAAGGGTCGTAGGGCCGTGCTGGAGAGCCCAGTGTTAAACTCTATCCAGTAGTTGAGACAATTGGTTAATTATACGCAGTTTATTATGAAGGAATCGCATACCGATATTTACCCAACTTGTGTTCTCTTCCCAATCATATCAACATAGCCTGGGGATTGTTGGTCTGTTTTTGTTGAGCTGTAGCACGACGGATGTTCAAGAAGATAGTCCTTTTAGAGCGCCGTCAAGAGATCATTTGGTTATGAATTGTGGACCACACAATACCTCTGAAGAGCTATAGAGCAGTTTACAAGAGAGAATGATGTTAAAGTATTGACCTGAGAAATTGTAAAGTTGGGGTTTCCCGGACCAATTACCCTAAAGATTCCATATGTCAACTCATGAGACAGCAAGAGTTTAAAACAAACGAACTAGATAGTTCCAGTCAAGTGGCCAAAGTAAATACTTGACGATCCTTTCTTTCATCAGGAATGTGCCTGAACTCTGACACTTGAAGAAACACTAAATAAAAGTGGAGCACAAACCGACGACTGCTTTACGCACTCAGCTTGTACACCCTAGGGATAGGCGGTGGCTATCTCGAAAACAACCCGTGCGATGCCTGTGATGCCGTATAAGGTGACCGAACGATAAAATCTGCCACTTCACGCATTCACGAGCACCAACTGCAGTTAAGAGACGAGACCTCTTGTCTCAAATGGCCATGCACACCCTTGATACTGGGCACACCTTCGCATGGGACAAAACTTGCATCGGCGGGGTTTGCCCCTCTAGAAAAGACCGAAAGCTTCTTGAAGCCATGCACTCCGATGAGTCATGCGCTAACAGGCACATTGACTACGATGCCATGTACAAAAATCTTATAGAAAAATGGAAGAGACGAGAGCCAATCAATGCGGAATGGCGCATGCGACGGTACCCTCTTACCTGCATATATGTATATGTAGAACAAAGTTAACGTTCATACCGAGTCGAGATAATGTAAAGGAGGAGGTGCTTCTGAAGGAATTCGGGTTATACGAATTTTCAAGCAGGTGACACCAACCCGTCGTCGGACGAAATGAAAAAGCGAGAATGTGGGATTATCACACTAGAACTTTTGGACTATAGAGGTTACACAAACAGAACACTGGTGCATCAGAGGTTACATAGAATTGCGGTAGGTTTCAGAGGGAATGGGAGTACGGTTGCGACTACGTGTGCTAAGTGAGGTGGGGGAGCGGTCGGATCAAGGAGAGAGATCTATCATAGACGCGGACGCGAAGTAGATAAAAGTCATGACACTTTGTTCGCCAGTATTTGCCGCCGCATTGCGCAACTGCGGTGAGTTCGGCCTGTTAGTGGGTCAGCCAGCGTCCCCATGTATTTTCTGTTATATAAACATTAAACATTTTAAATATTTCAGAAATTCCTTTCTGATCTCGAAGCAAATCGTCCAGCATAAACCGTCTCGGATGTTGTAGTCCAATAATCATTTATATAGAACTGACCCCATTTTGCGGACTCTGAATATTCGTCAGCCACTCCACTGAAACTGACGGATATCAACTCGAATATTTATATCAGTCGTCGGGCGAAGTCTGAGACTTTTTGTGCCGGAGAGTTTACTCCAGCTTTGCTTCTGAGGAAATTGGAAGTCCGAAATTAAAAGATGGAGTATGTGCCTGAGGGACCAGGAAGCCAAAAATGGTCACTTCTCCACTCCCCTTTTTTCTTTTCGACACTCTTTCCCGCATATATTACTAATTGCTGCCGTAACGGTAGAGTGAAGGACTCCACGTAATTGACGGCAGGCTGTGGTGGGGGAATACGGGTGATGGGAGGTTTACGGATGGGGCACCATGCCAGATGGTAAGCTGATGAACTGCAAGAAAACACAGGAATTGCTTCGTTTTCTGCGGAAACTGATCTCGTACGCTTTCGTGTTGCAAAGAAAATTAGCGCGTTAGTGGAAAATAAACAAAAAGCGAATGCTAAAAGAATAACAGAATTTGTGTAATGGTGTGAGGTCGTGGGAAGTAATTGATGTTCACATTATCCCCTCTGCAACGGTCTGCAAATAGATGTCAAGACAAAACCCTATATGACACGATCTACAGTCTACCGACAGTTAGGTGAAGTCCACCAACCTACTATTGTTCGGGTCGCCATACGACTGCCTAGGTGGACTCTATGCTGAGCTCCAAGGCACAACGGGACCAGCATGTTTCGTAACCCAATCAGTGAACGCCCTTTCCAACGATAGTATGCATATAGTGATGTGGAATGTGCCGAAACTTATGCAGCGTCACTAATTGCTTGCAAACAGGTAAAAACGAGTGGACAAAAACTCCGGACTAGTAATGAACGATTTTAGTCGGATTGAAAACATAAAATAAATAATAAAACTAATACTACGCTGTTTAGAAATAACAACTTTTAAAAAAAACTGAAATTCCGAAAACGCCAAAAATTGTTGTAACTGAGCAAACCTAGGTCTGGGTGTACAGAAAGTCTGTCCATGCAAAAACCGGAAAGAAAAAACGACTCAAGTGGAATAATGTTTAATAATAGTCTTTTAGTAAAGTTCGTGCTTAAGTGCCCTATAGGAATTAGCGCAATGTCAAGTGTGGCGATCAGTCAACAGCCTGTAGTTTGGGTATAGATTCCAATACGGTTTTGCGAGAGTCGGATGTGTTTTTTTCTGTTTTTACACTGGCTGAAGTGTGCTTGACTAAGAAAAGCAGGAATCCGCCTGCGTTTACCGATAGCGACGACAAAAGAATAAAAATTTAATGCGGTTACATGTTGCCAGGCCGATCGATGACTAACAAACTTAAATAGATTTGTGAGTTATAACCGTAAACATACTAATTTGTGTGTATAAGTAGAATTTTTCCGTGAAATTAATGTGCAGTTATCCTTTGTTCTGGTCTACGTTAAGTTTCAGATCGACCTTTAAATATCGATGAATACTTCACGATCTTCAGTGTTTTCAATTGACTATCCAGAAATGTAGATTCTGCCCAATGTGATCATCAAGTTCTTCAAAGTAAGGTATTTTAAGAAAGCACTTACCGAAGCAGTGAACGCTTGGACATTCTTTCTAATGCAGGTGGTCGTTTGGGTCACATGTGAAGACTCAAGCAAGCAGGAAATCGCATAATCGAAAAAATCAACTTACATAAAATGAGAGTCAACAGCAAATACGTTCTAGATTATTTGAAAAGATCTATCCTATGTGTCACCTCTTCAAAAAGTGCTTTTATAAGATACGTCATGTTACCTAACGCATAAAAGGTGACGGGATTTAAGTATGATTGCTGATCACTCGCAAACCGACACCAATGCGTAAAACCAGTATCTAAATTAAAAAAGTATAACTTGAAAGATTTAAAAACATGAAAGAAATATGTAAGGCAGTATTCCGTTGTTTAGAAATGTCATTTTTCAGAAAAGCGCAAAATCCCGAAAACGTCAAAAATGGTTGCAGTTAAGTAAACTTCGTCTTTAGATGTACAGAGTGTCTTATCATGTAAAAAACTGAGTAAAGATGAAAGCACAAATAAAATAACGTTTAAAATGATGTTTTATTGAAGTCTACATCTAAATATCCAATAAGAATTAATACAAGTTCAGGTATGGCGGCTCGAAAACGGCTTACAGTCTGAGTATAGATTCCAAAGCGGTTTTTCGGGGATTCGTGGTATTCTTGACAGGTTTGAGTTTATTAAGATGCGATTCAACAAGAGAAGCAGGATTCTGCTTGATTTCACCTATGGGGACATCGTCGGAACAAAATTTTTCAGAAGATCGCTTGCCGCCAGGTTGATCGGTGCCCAATAATTGTAAATAGAACTGACAGGTATAATCGTAAACATACAACTTTTTGTTTATAAAGATAACTCTTCTTTCGTAAAATCAATTTGCACTTTTCGTTTGTTCTGGATTACTCTAAGTTTCAGATCGCCCCTGGAATATCGCTGAATACTCTATAATTTCCAGTATTTCCGTCTGATCGCCAACAAAGGCAGATCCTTTATTACATGTCTGTCACAAATGTTGAAATAAGATAATTCCTGAAGGCATTTACCGAAAGAGCGAGTGTTTGGGCGTTCCTTTTCATATAGAGGTCCTTTAGGTCATATTTGATGACTCACTCAAGCAGGAGACTTCATCGTCGTATGAAATGAACGTCCAAAACAAAATTCAATAACGAATATGCCTTAGATCAGTCCGATAGCTTTATTTAATGTTATCTCTCTAAGGAGTGCTCTAATACTGCACTCCGTTGACGGATGCTTGTGTATTTGGCATTTTTGCACGGTGAGGCCAAGAAAAAGTCTGATGCCCCTGGCCGTCCTTTTCACGTTCCTAAACAATACTAATATTTTTCTGCCGTAACCGTGAGAACATGCCTTTATGTTTATATTACGTCCATTTGCACTGCCTCCTCTGACTTTAGACTCCGTTCCACGATTATGAATGCACGGCAGGGTGGCCATATAATGTGCCTTGTGGCTCTCTCTCGAGCATAAATGGCAGTCGCACAGTGGCGTATTACAATATGCAGAATAACACGATCGATGAGCACCCTTCTACCGCTTAGGGGCGTTGGAATTCTAACCCACGGGTCGCGGGATCGAGCCTCAGGTGTTGCAAATTTTGGGGTTGGGTATACCTGCTGATGACGGCTAATAAGCAAGGCATGGACATTCCAGACTCCCTTGTCCTTGTCGATGTTTTTCTGCCCATAGTACGCGCCACTGTGCGGCTGTCGGTTGGGTTCGAGAGAGAACCCCAAAGCACGACGGGATGAGTGAGTTCCGCAACACGATCGGTGAGCGCCCTTCTACTATAGTTTATTCATCATACTCACAGCACGGGATTATCTAAAAGCTCAACCATATGGTTGGTTTATTAGGAGTCGCCCTATAACCCGGCTGCAAGAGGGGGACTCAACAGTGGTCTCAGTTTGTTTTACGGTGCATATATATCATGTAATTATTGAAGAAGGAGAACCGCCAGACCAACCGCCCGACTAAAGTCCAATCAGTTCCCCTCGACGGAGTGATGACTCACAAAGCACACAGGCAAAACGCCCGTCAACCATCTCCCGAGAGGCCGAGGCAGCGAGAGGAGGGAAAAATCGATCAGCATGAGGCCGGCCAACACGACTGCCACTTCAAATTACATTTCTGATCGATTAAGTGCATTTTACGCTTTGACAATGAAGAGCCGACCCAGCTCTTTGAAACGTCAGCACTCAAATAAACCTCTTCCGGAGAGCCTGTCTTCGTCTTCAAGTATCAACATCCCAGATAATAGAAGTTTAAGTCAACTAAGTCCTTTTATAATGTAACATACTGTGCCCCATAGATTCTCAAAGCCGGTTAGCATAGTCATCGCTTAGCACAAAATAAATGTACAGAACAATTAAATTTCTGAACCCACCTATGAATCAATGCCTGCCTGCTGTTCGTGCCAGTATGCGGTCGCTGTAGGTTATTACTTGGATGAGAGGGAAGTCGACTAAAAAAATTCCGCAAGATGCCCGCTGAGAACGTTGCTGCTGTACGCGTTCATGAGCATCATTTGGCAGCAAAGCGGTGAGATCAGCCCTCCCACGTAGTCGTGTGTACTCTCGGTACTGGGCACACTCTTGCCTGGAACAGAATTCGCACTGCCCATCAAAGAAAAACCGATGGCTCCTCATGTCCCTACACGCGGGTGAGTCATTCATCAGTTTGCCTATTTGGTTGAACGCCGCGCACAAAATCGTAAAGGAGGGATCGGAAATACCGCAGCCAATCTAAAGAGGATAACAGTACAGTAGGTCGGCTAAATCATGAAATGTCAGCCTAAATACCGCAATGCGTTTTCGTTTCCAAAAGACTGATTAAGTAGGGTAGTAAAACTTATCAGCGTGCAGCATAATTCTATAATAATTCAGTTACCGCAGGATGCCGGCCTTCGAACAAACTTCTTTCCGGCTGCATACAAAAACCATAATCTGTGAAAAATGACTACTTACATAGCATGCACTTTTCTCATTGATTTTCAGTGCCCTTAAATATTCTATTATATTTCATAGATAAAATACCCAAAATAATCAACCTCTTGCTCATTCAGTAGACAATTACGTCTTCTTCTAGTTTTACACTCGAAGGAGGGACATAGGTCAGTTTGAAAACAGCTTCTAATTGTGGGACTTCTAAATACCGTGAAATGGCCTTTCATAAATCGCCATGTCTCTGTATTTATCAATGTGGCTTGTAAAGTTAACAATATGGATCGACTCCACTGCTAAATTTTATGAACTCCATAAGGTCTCCCTCTATAACCGTAGAGAAATGTGTGGTTTTCCGCATGCGGAAAATAGACGGCTTGTATTTTGGAAACCCTGAATGCAAGTGTGACGGTAGATCGGGTCCAAAATTATTCGAGAATTGGAAAAGTTTTTGTAAACCGAATTATATCCCTCCTTCGGGTATTAAACTAGAAGGTGTAATTGTCTACCGAATGAGCAAAAGAATGAATATTTTTATGCATGTGTTCCATGAAATATACTTGGACATTTAGGGCCATCGAAAATCAGTGAGAAACATTAATGTTACATAAGTAGTCGTTTCTTACAGAGTGTTGCTTTTGCATGCAGCCGGAAGGAAGTTCATTGGAAAGCCGGCATCCTGAAGTAACTGAAGTATTATAGAATTATGTTGCAGGGTGACTAGTTTTACAACCCTACTTAATTAATCTTCTCGAAAGGAAAACGCATTTCGAAATTTCGGTTGACATTTAATGAGTTAGCCCACCTACTGTATGTTTTCTTTAACTCATCATCAGGCCGATAGATTTACATGGGTAATGATCATTCTAATTGTAGACAGGATATAAATGCGCCTCAGGGGAAGAGTTAATCGGACTCCATGTTCCCACGTCGCTCACATGACGGAGTCAGCGTGTTGAGGACGGTGGAGTTGGGGTGGGAGGGCGGGGGGGGGGAGGAGAGGGGTTCCGGTTAGATTGTAAGCGCTGTAAGTGCGTGTGACTGCTCTCAGGGCGTGGGGACGGCGTGCGATCACCGTCTGGAGTCGTCCAGGACAGACAGACTGCTTATGTCAGCGTCTTCTGACAAGAGAGTGCTGGGTTCGCTAGTCGAATGGTCACTGCTTCGGCTGTGGCTAGCACCCGTTTGCGCAGGCCTTTAGAGTAGTGTGTCGGTGTCCGGTAGATAACGCTAAAGGATTCTTTAGCGTCGGATTGGTGGTTCGTATCGATTAGATGTGCGAGAATTGAACTCGAAATCGATCGATGTTCACCTCTACCTTACCAGGCAGGCATGTGTTCGCGTATTCTCTTTTCCAGACGCCTCGTCGTACGGCCAATATATCCCGCTCCACAGGAGCAGATGAATGAATAAATACACATGGATGTGGCCTGTAACGGCAGCCGGTCTTTGCCCGCCAACCGTAGTAGGGGAGAGTTTGCGAAGAATACGCGCAAGTTCACCGCGGGGATGGCACTCGCGAGAGCTGTCCTCAGACGTCGTCTCAATAATTCGCTTGTTGCGTCTCCTAGAAAACACAATCTTAGAAATAAGTCTTTCTTATTTGCAGTTGCTACGGCAGGTTTTGTGGCACGCTCTCTAATATTCCGGAGGGTGAATCTTTCTGGATAGCTGTGTTCGCGGAGCGTGTTTTGCAACTGCTGGAGTTCTGCTTCAACAGTTTCAGGGGAGCAGATGTGTCGCACTCTAGTCGCCAGTCCCTGGACCGAATTTCGTTTTAGATTGAAGAGAACAAATCTGTGAAAATTAATGCATTGTCCCGTCCAGATTTTTTTCTGAATATCTTGCGTTGGATGGATCCATCCTCTTGTCTGTGTAGAAGGACATCGATAAACGCGATCTCGTTATTCTTCTCGGTCTCTACGGTAAACATCAGAGGGGAGTGCGCCCCGTTAAACTTCTGAAATAGACCATTGATGTCAAGTCACGGCAAGCTACAGTAGGTGGACTAACTCACGAAATGTCAACCGAAATTCCGAAATGCGTTTCCGTTTCGAAAAGATAAATTAGGCAGGGTTGTAAAACTAGTAATCGCGCAGCATAATTCTATAATATTTAAATTACCTCAGGATTTCGGCTCCTGAATGAACTTCTTTCCGGTCACATGCAAAAACTACACTCTGTAAAAAAATGACCACTTATGTAACATGAATTGTTTTCATTGTTTTTCGAATCCCTTAAAAATTCAATTATATTTCATGGAAAACATGCACAAAATTATTCATTATCCGGCGCGTTCGGTAGGAAATGGCGGTTATTCCTAATTTTGTACTCGCAGGAAGGGTATAATTTGATTTTTAAAACGTTTCTTACTGTGAGATTTTCTAATACCGTGAAATGGCCGTTCATGAAACGTCATGTCTCGGCACTTACCAATGTGACTTGTAAAGTTAACAACATGGATCAAATCCACTACCAAATTTTATGAACTCTATATAGTTTCCTTTTAATACCGAAGATAAATGTATGGTGTTCCGTACGCGGAAAATATGCGGCTTGTAGTTTGGAAACCCTGAATGCAAGTGTTACTGCAAGTCTAGTTCAAATTATTCGAGAATTGCAAAAGTTTTTCGAAAACGAAATATGCCCTTCTTTTGAGTATAAAATTGGAAGACTTTATTTTCTACCGAATAAGCAAAAGAATGAATATTTTTATGCATGTTTTCCATTAACTATGGGTGAATTTTTAAGGGCGCCGAAAATCAATAGGGAAAATGCGTGCTACTTAAGAAGTCATTGTTTACAGGGTATAGTTTGTGCATGCAGCCGAAAGAAAGTTCATTCGTAGGCCAGCATCCTGAAGTAACGGAAATATTGTAGAATTACGCTGCAACATAACTAGTTTTACAACCCTACTTAATTACTCTTTCCAAAACGTAAACGCTTTTCGTAATTTCAGTTGACATTTCATTAGTTAGCCCACCTACTGTACTCTGCGTTCAAAATAGATCAGCTATCCGACTTTTGTCGTTAGATGAAACAAACGGTCTCCATGGCGTTTAAAGGAAACTACTACTAGATAAATTAAGATGACACAGTTCGAAATTTACTGCGCAAGATATTGTTATTTCAGACGAAGGATAATAGGCAGGAAGCACTAACAGCTCGAAAGTGGATAGCTCTATTTCCGACAGGCAAAATCGTTGCTTTACTTTAAAACCTTGGGTGATGCAATATGACATTTCGACCGCCGTTACCGACGAGGTGCATCGTGTGGGTCACAGCATGGCGGGCGCAGAGACGTGACGCGCGTGATTTATGCTGTATCTACCGCGGTCTGTCCTCCATCACGCATTTGAGCCCGACGTCAGCGACTGACTGGAGCCAGTCCCACACGCCTGGCCTGCACACGGTTTTCACACAAACAACAAACGGGAAGGCGGCTCGGTTTCCAAATGCGGGAGGGTGCCATTGGGGGCGAATTCAGAAAGCGCCATTGCAGCCTGACTCTTCATCCCGAGAGGAGGACTGAGTTATCTCGCCAGCTGGCAGGCTTTCAAGCTAACGGCTTCTATCGTATCCTAGGAGTTTAGCGCGCGTCATATTATTTGTAGTGAAGACATGCGCTGAAGTGATCTGGGAATGGAGTCCCCGGTCACTCTCTCTTCCCTCTCGCAGGCATAGATTCAAGCAAATTTAGGGTCAACTATGAGGTCTGACTTATACCGTCAGTCGGCAACCTTTCAAGCAAATGCATTTAGCGCGTCGTGATAGATTCAAGCCCGTCACATTTATGATAGTTACATTGTCAATAGAAGCGAAGGGACGAGTTCCAGAAGGCAGTCTTGAAAAAGGAGACACGATAGCTGGGACAAGAACTTTATTAGCCTGGCGTTTCAAATTCGGAGCTGAATGGCCGAGCACGCTGCAGCGGTGTGGAGAAATGACGCCAGATCTCAAGTTGCGACTCATTCGACGAGATCCAGCCACACATTCAAATTCGACGAGGCCGAAATTCTCGCAAGAAGTGACAACCGCGTGAGCCGCGATCTGCTTGAGTCATGGTTCACTGGCCACCAGTCCATCAACAAGTGCAACGACCTCTCCATTCCATACGAGGTGCTGAGACTTCGCCTAGACGAAGTAATATTTCACGCAAGGAGCGCACAGGTGAACCCTGTTCCCGACGCCAGGGTCGGTGGGTCAGATGGTCGAGTAATCGTCACACCAACATCCAACACACGTGATGAAATTGCAGCAATTATCCACTCGAATGTCGGCCATCAAACAGTCATCACACCACTTGCAACGATCCCTGATGAAGGAGGGAGCTGTGAATATTCATAGGTATGCGGTAGTATGGCGACTGCATCCTATAAATACTGCAACCCCTTGTGCATGATCTACCCGTATCTGCTTTTGTCACTGATGATGGGTTCGGGCAGGAATCCGAAACGTCAGGCTAATAAAGTTCTTGTTCCAGCGATCGTGTCTCCTTCTTTAATAATTTCATTGTAAAGTCAGTCACCGTGCAGCATAATCCCATAGTAATTCAGTTACTTCAGGAGGCCGGCGTTTGAACGATTTTTTTTCCGGCCGCATGTAAAGACAAAACTCTGCAAGGAATGGCTACTTAAATAGCATGAATTTTCCCTTAATTTTCGATGTCCTAATAAACTTAAATTTATTTCATAGAAAAAATGCACAAAAATATTATTTCTTCCATTTATTTGATATAAAACTAGATTTTATTAAAATTTTACACTTGAAGGAAGGGTATAATTCGGTTTCAAAAGTGTTTCTAATTATTAGGTTTTTTAAGTACATAAAATGTACCAATAAAATGTCGCATCTCTGGATTTACTAATGTTTCTTGTAAAGTTTGCATTATGGCTTAGATTTACTGCCAAATTTTATGAACTCCATATGGCCTCCTCTTAATACCGTAGAGAAATGTATGCCTCTCCGTACACCGAAAATGTACAACTTGTAGTTTGGAAACCCTGAATGCAAGTGCAACGACAGGTCGGGCTCAAAATTATTCGGGAACTGGAAAAGTCTTTAAAACCCAATTTTACCCTTCCTTCAAGTCTAAAATTTAAAGAAGATGTACTTTTCTATCAAATGCGGGAAAGAAACAATATTCTATGCATGTGTTCTATGAAATATATTTGAATTTACGAAGTGGACCGAAAATCAACAAAAAATGCATGCTAATTAAGTAGTCATTCCTTGCAAACTGTGGTTTTCTCATGCTACCGGAAATAAATTCATTCAAAAGCCGACATCCTAAGGTAACTGAATTATCATGGGATTATGTTGCATGGTGATTGATATTACAAGCCTATTTCAGTAATCCTTTCGATTCGAAAGCGCATTTTAGAATTTCGGTGAACATTTCATGAGTTAGCACATCTACTGCAGTAATGCACTAAAATGAAGTGAGTTTGGATGTCTCAAGGACGGCCTCACTCCCTTTTCCCTTTCCACCCATTGGTCCGTTATCCTATCCGGCCTCTCATTCGGCGCTGGGTTAATGGATGCAGTAATTACCTAAGTTTACTCTGACAGTAATTTAATTCAATCGTCTTCATTAAAATGTAAAGCACGTGAACGTTGATGTAAACAGACAGTGAAGTGTAAATCACTCCGCTTTGGCTTTTTGAGACGTGTATAGACGCCACATCACCCCGACAGACGCAAACTGTACTGTTCCATGCGTGTAGAGTCTTTTGCGAAACCGGGCGACTGCGTTTAAAACATCTAACAAGACAGTGACTTCGCCTTCGATGTGCAAATAATCGAGTACCGAGATCGACGAAAATATAATCCCCATAGTCTCTATGTAGTACATTTCTTCAGAACCACTGGTAGAGTGACCCGGTTTATGCAAATACTGATCGCACAATGCACGAAATCCTTTTACGTCCGCGTACACACGGAAACTGATTATGCACGAAAACACATTGCTTGCCTGCATACTCGCAGCGTCAAATCCATGTCAGTTTGCTCATACGAAGGCGAGGACGCAGTCTCCTGGCGCAGCCCCAATCATGCCACGCGAATCGTCCACACCACGTTAAAGGGGTTTTATTTGCAAGTGTCTGAATGAACTTTTCCTCGCCTCCATTCCTCCGTCAGTTTTTTCATCTCGGTGGCACTTAGACATGGCCGGATTAAAAATGGCGCTTTTTCATTCGGAAATTTTAGGCATTTTTTCTCCGTTACAAGTGAGGCAGGCATGCAAAGCAGAATTAACTGTTACCAGCAAATTGCGCGACGGCTCATCAGCTGCGTTCTGTCGTTTCATAATATGACTGACGAGTGAGAAGGATAAAACAGTTTGAATTCGTGCAGAAAATCACCGCAAAACAACAAGGGCATGGCTTGAAGTGATGCAAGCTAGTCGATAAATTTAGTAAATTAAACACAATATGAGATGGCTAGTGAGATAACGTTGAAGAGTAAAAAGGAAGAGGGAAGTGTGAAAACCAAGGAGTTAGAGATTACCACGGGAAATTTAAGCTGACCACAGCCAACAATGACGGAACATTCACCTCCAAAAAAGCCAATTTTTTAATATCTTTGCTCTTGAAAGAGGACAATATGTTTAAAACATTCGAATGACGACTACGTTGTACCATTGAAAGGACATACAATGCGACCGAACTCATATTATACAGTTCTGTTAAACCCCTTCCGATTCTACAGGCGACGGATACCTTGCCAATGCAAGCCACTTCAAATTGTGTTTAGGAATTCACATGCCCATACTGATGCAAGTACGTTGGACGAACACAAAGCCAGTTGGCAGCCAGGTCTATTGAGCACCTGCCCAAATGACTTCTAGAGCAAGAAAACATGATCCCGCGTTCCTCCACTACTAAACACTTTTTTGATAGTGATCACTCCGTCCACCCTAAACATCCTTCTGAGTATTTATTCGGACACGAATAAATCGCACCTTGCGTTACTCGGAAGCGGCCTAAATACTTCGAGTAAAACCAGACCTATGTAAACAACCGAAATACGTGGTCAGCCTAACGTTGCCGTGGTAATCTCTAGCTCCTTGATTTTCACATTCCCCTTTTCCTTCTTTCCATACTGTGCTCACGTTACTAATTTTACTGATTAGCTGGCATTACCCAAGCTCATGACTTTGCTGTTTTGCATAGATTTTCTGGACGACTTCAAACTGCCGTATTCTTCTCACTCGTTATTTGTGTTACGAAACGACTGGACGCAGCTGACGTGCCGTCACACTATTTGTTGGTACCAATGAATCCTGATTTGACTGTTTTTTCAACTTTTCCATTCAGTACCAAGAGTTGAATGAAGTAATTGGATGCAATTTTTTCAAGGCAATAAGCGCGGCAAAACCGTGGACAAGCAGATATTACCTGCAACCGGGCTTCAAATCCAAATGTTTGCGTTTTAAATCAGTTAGCGCATCATTTCTAGACGTGCAATAAGTAGTTAGCGGAAAAGTGGTCACTTATGCACCCAGAAAGACGCCAGTAGAGATTCAGCGAGGACGACAGGTTAACTATAGACCTTAAATAAATAAGTAAATAACACCGTCTCTTATATCCCACCTACTCTGGGGCTTGATACGAGGGGTCGCGCTGGTTTCTCGACTCTAATAGGCAACTTTTGGGCTTAATCGGTCTCCGATAGACTAATAAATGTGATAAAATGTTTGTAACTGTAATTGTAATTGCTCGTTAGGGGAGAACGAGCCAACAGTCTGTATGGACAGATGGACGGAGTGGTTATGGACACACCAGTTGACCCGCTTTTGATGACTATAATCACGGACATGCTGGGAGCTTTCCAGCTCCGTTACGAAAGTAACAGTCAAAAATACTTCGGGCGCCTCTTAAATGATGTATTCGCCATTACACCGGAACAAAATGACATCGTAGTTCTATTGAGTGATATAGATCAGGCGGACCCCTCAATCAGATTTGCATTGGAAGAATAACAGCCTGGTTTCCTTCCCCCACTGTAGGCGCATTTGAATAGAACAGTCTTCTTACGTCTATCGTAAGAAGACGTGGTTCGAGAAATGCACCAATTTTTGGAATTTCTCACTGCTAAACTTGAAATGTAGTCTTATCCGCTATTTGGCACATAAAGTGAGGAGGATCTGCTCAGCTGACAGCAAGGAGAGAGGACTTAAGACTGTCAGAAGTCTCTTTCACCAGAATGGGTACCCTGATCGATTCAATGTCAGAAACATGGTCAAAAGACCACCAAAGTCCACGATGCTGACGGCAGCAAAGGAAAGGCTTTTCATCTAGGTCCCATTTCAAGGGAATGTAGGGACATTTATGTCCGCCTTGTTTTAATCTGTTACAATATGTTTTATAAAAAGAACTTGACAAAACTTCGAATGAGACGACGAACTAGCACGTGCATTTTTACCTGCTGACGACTTTGTTCATATTTACTAGTTTGTAACAGTTGGGATACTGCTATCTTCATTTCCCGGATAGCCAACTCACTGTGACCAACTAATGGGCTTATCACTTACAGGGACTCGGCAAGTGAACTTTTAAGAAGGCGCCTAACTCAAGCTGTATCAAGCACCTTTCCAGCAGCTGGCTTCCGTTTACTGTTCTCCAGTAGTCCCATTCTAAGAGGAGGTGGTATGAAAAAAATACCAGCCCAGACCACCTCTATTTACTTCTCCACCTGCTGCAGTGGAACTGAATATATTGGCCGCACGAGTCGGCGTCTGTCCTAAGAAGTGAAAGAACTTCTCCTGGTATGGTTAGGAAAGGATCAGCTAAAGAACATGAATAGCTTTTATCTCGAGCACATGGTAGACATAGACCACCGTGTAGATGTCAGAGAGCTCTTCGGAGTGATTTACAAGTTCCCATCAACGTATCCAATACTACTTGTGTAGCGACTATTGGCTACGGCAGAGGCGGCTGCAGTCAGGGGGCGGATCGTGTTTCGTAGCCGTACCTGCAGTAGATAAGTCCCAGCCAAACCCTTAACCCTAACCCCTAACAGGCACGACTACGAAATAAGATCTTGTCCAATCAGATTACGCAAAGCAGTCCTATGCACACAGAAGAACTTCATACAGACCCAGCAGTTGCCATAGGTTAAAGGCAACAGGCCAGCAATCCACCCATATTCACCCTTCCCTCCGGCCACTATCGCCCTGATTCCGACTAGAAGTTTGGTGTTTCAGCCTACAAACCCGAACTGCCGCATAATCATCTACTTCCCGCGGCGCCGATAAAATCTGATTGTGAAGTCATACATAATGAACATAATACTATTGAGCTACTGATTGGCTCTGAGTAGGCGTAATTACGTTATCTTGATGTTTGTCGTTTTCTTCTAACCTTCGAGTTGCCTGGGTTAGGGGTTTGGTGGTTAGGGGTTAGGATTAGGGCCTGGAGTTAGGGTTCGGGTTGTGGGTTAGTGTTAGGGGTTAGTTCTACGTTTACGACTTGGGTTAAACTGAGGGCAGCCCCAACCCTCACTCTGTCCCTAAGCCTCTCCCTCATACTAACTCAAACCCTAGGACTAATCATACCTCTAAGCCCGACCACAACAATGCCCCTTTCCTTTTCGGAAATTTGCAGTTGTGCTATTTCAGCATAATCTCGCCTACCCAAAACGAATCAGCAGTTTTAGAGTTGCGAAGATTCCCAGTGAAAAATTCAAAGGGCAATTTGGTGAGCATACGTCTGCTTTCGATAAATTCTCTCCAGGCCTACACATTTATTGAAGTAGTTCAGTAGTATACATTTCATCAGGTGTCGCTGCACACCATGCCGAATGACGTTGACCTTGTCTTGTCCATTTCGATTGGCTGGTTGGATCTTTACCGTATTTGCATCATTGGCGCTTCAGTTTCAGCTCATTCATAGTTTTATTTGCATTCTTCATTAACTCATTTTTCACAGCAATTTTACCGACGAGTGCGATTGCGTCATCCATAAATTCGCCTTTACCACCATTCCCGTATTACAGGCCGTCGGGGTTTAGCCATTTCTAGGACGGTCGTAAGATCAGATCCAACCCTCGCGCCTTTTATCCATTATTTCAATAACAGTACAAATGTACAGGCCTTAAGAGAATTTATCGAAAGCCTTGGAAAACGGACCTCATAAAGTTGTGCTGGCCAGCAGCGACCAAACCAGTCTCATACTTTCCAGGTGGTTCAAGATTGAAGGCTCCAACCCCGGTGTTTTTTTGTTAATCGGACTACTCGCCAGCGGAGCGTCTGACAAGTCGTCAACTATTTCTGGAGCCGAGGAAGCGGCTAAACGAAGGGGAGGACAATTTATTTATATAAAACAACCAAGAAAGACGGCGTCCATCATTCCTTCTTTGGACAGTTCCGGTCGAATGACCGCGCAGCCGGCGTATTAAGTGAAGGCGTTAACCGCAATGTAACGACATCTCTCGTCAACCGAAAACCAAAACTTATGTACACCAGCGCACAGAGTTTGTTATCAAATTTCCACGAGCTAAGAAATCTCATCTGTGATCTATCCCCTGACGTAATCTCTTTAACAGAAACCTGTTCAACCTTATACCCGGACAACTGTGAGTTAACCTTGCCTGGCTACCAGCATGGAAGGACGCCAGGGAAGAAGAGTACTCTGACAAAACCGATAAATTTTCAAGTACCTCCGAGGCAATCTGGCTGTCTATTAAACTGCCGGGCTCACCGAGCCTCGATGTCCTGACAGTCTATCGACCGTTGAGATGGGACCACATTGCTGGCGCTCTCCTGCTGGAGGAGCTCGCAAAGTTTGCTACACGACCGGATATCCAAATCATGGGCGACTTTGACGCGCTTCACATTGACCGGAGCTCGGCCCACGCAATTAGCTCAGAACAGACCTTCGATGTTAGCCTTGTGAACACGACGCTGAAGTTATTCCTCACTCCGCACGTCATGTTTCCAACTGGAGTACGCGAAGGCCAGCAGGTCAACTGCCTTGATCATGTCCTCACGAAATCACAGGACAGCACTGGTGAGATGTCATGTCTGCCCTCCCTAGGTAAAAGTGACCAAGCCGTCCTATTATGGGATTGTCCGTTCTTTTCCATGCCCGAGAAGCATTTAGCGTGGGGATTTCGACCAAATAAGGGCTGAAATTACACGCATTGAGTGGCGATCCGTATTTGCTGGAGATGTACTGGAAAATTGGCAACGGTTCCAAGAAGTACCGCACAAGATCATCGCAAAGCATTCGCCGCTTTCACGAAAGGGATTAGCAAACAGACTTCGATGACTTATGCAAGTCTTAAAAAATGGAGTGGATAAAAAGCGAATGGTCTTGAAAAATTCACTTACTGACAGGAGCGCCATATCCATAGGTGCGTACAAAATCCAAAGAAATCGTGTCTTGGGACTTATTGTCAGAATAAGAAGGGAATTCGAAATGGATCTGGTTAACCGTGCCGCGGAAAACCTAAAATTGGTTTACGGTTACATTACATAGAGCACGAGCAACAAGGACCCAATTCAATTTCTAAGGACAGCTGAGGGCGAAAATCTCACCGAAGGTCGAGCGAAAGCTGATCATCTTTTAAAATTTTTCCGGTCTGTTTTTAGTAGGGAAGCTGGATTCAACCCTCCCACGAGTGACTTCGAAGAGGCCACAGTAACTGAGACCGCTCAGTTCACCGAGACCCTGGTTATGAAGGAACGGATGAAGCTAAAGGAATCATTATCACCAGGTCACGGTGAGATTCGAGTCGAGATTTTGAAGGAATTCGCCGGTGAGTCGGCAAAACCACTCGTTCGAGGCCTGATGCCTGTCAGCCGACTGGAAATCAGAGTGGATTATGCCGCTGTATAAGGGCGGAAGTCGGGCCTCCGCAAACAATTATAGACCGGTCAGCCTCGCCGCCATTTTCTTGAAAATCATGGAGAAAGTTATTAGGCAACAATTAGTGTAGTTCCTTGAACAACACCCTCTGCTCTCTGATTTACAGCATGGATTCCACAGAGACAGGTCCTGTGTGACAACGTTGCTCTGCTGTCGAAAGCATTGGACACGGGCTGTTGATAGAGGACATATGCTGCATGGGGCCTATATCGACTTCAAGAAGGCCTTCGACAGTGTGTCTCACCATCGCCTTCTGTACAAACTCAGCCGTATAGGAGTGTGTGGTAAGCTATTGATGTGGATTCAAAGCTTTTTACTCGACCGTTCTCAAACTGTCCATGTCAGTGATCAGCAGTATGTGGAGGTTGCCGTTAAGAGTGGTGTTCCCCAAGGCTACGTTCTTGGCCCTACTCTGTTCATTATATATGTCGACGACTGCGTAGACCAACTGGATTGTGATGTCGCAATGTTTGCCGATGATATAATGATCTGGAGTACCATCCGAAACGAAGTTGGCGAAGCGCGATTGCAGACATACCTAGACCGCCTCGAGCAATTGTCGAACGACTGGCATTTACTGTTTAACGTTAACAGGGGTAAGTTCCTACGCGTCGGCGGAACCGGTTTACATAAACGCATGGTCTACCGCCTGACTGGCAAACTACTGTAAGAAGTTGACGTCCAGAAGGACTTGGGTGTGTGGGTCATAACTTCGCTCAAGCCTTCGCTGTACTGTTCAAAGTTAGCCAAGTCGGCGATGTCCATCCTATACCTCGTCAAACGAGCGATTTCTTCCTTTGATGATGTCTGCTTCGCCAAGGTCTTCCGAACTTTTTGGGCGGCCGCATCTGCAGTTTACTATCCACGCATGGAGACCCTGGACCGCTAAGGACCTTAGCCTGTCAGAAAAGGTTCAACGACGGGTACCCAAACTCGTAATTGGACAGGGCTCACTACCCTGCGAAACGCGATCAGCTAATCTTTATCTCCTTCCTTTGAGCTACAGGCAGTTACGAGGTGACCGAATACAGGCTTTCCGCATCCTACGCAATCAGGACTGCTGCCTCGTATCCGGAGACTTCTTCGAGGCTAACTAACGAGGTCATCCACTCAAACTACGTGTGACTGGTGCCAGGCTAGACACATGGGAGTTCGTCTTCTTGAAAGAAGTGGTCGCAACTTGGAATGCTTACCCCGGGGAAGTTGTTATCTCTGCATCCGAAGAAACTTTTAAGAGGAAACTGGATCAACATTGCAGTACGCACCACACTGCCAGCCGACCGCAACCGTCTTGTGTCTTGTGTCCCTCGATACTACTGTAAATCTTTAAGTAACACTCGTTTATATAAGTTATTAACATATGAATCACGACGCACACCACTGCTCGCATACACAATGATGTTTGCTTGGGTGTGTTTCAAGTAACTATTGTATTACGCACCAACGCGAGTACATAAGCCTTCAAATACTGTTAACGCATGAAATAATGGGTTAATCTGTGCAGATCTTGATATCTTATTTGTGTTTCTTTGACGTTACTCCTTTTCCAATCTTTCCACATGCTTCCTCTGCGTGTAACAAATAGGGAATTCAAAGGCATACACCCAGCTTCCCTCAAATAAACTGAACTGAAATGAACACACGTATACTCGCCAAATTTTCTTTTGGATTCTTCAGCGCGAATATCCCCAACTCATTGAACCTCGTTCAAAAGTCCACTATTGCGGAATGCATGTCAATATTAATGGGATCAACATGAATTGCTCTTGAGGCCATTATCTAGCGATGCATACCCAGTGTTATTACGCTGTGAGACTTTTCTGGCGCCACAACTCCACAACGATCGATCTCGCGTTGACGATGAAGAGCTTAGTTACTTGCATTTTATAAGTAGGCGTTTACACAGCATGAAGACGGGCAAACCACGTTCTTGTTTGCCTCCGGCACACTGCTCAGTTCAACCGACTTGCAGGACTCACAGGGATGAGCGCAAACGACATGCCGGTGATAATCTAATACTAATTGTTACGGGGAGTGCCTTAATAAACCGTGGCGTGAAGTGTTGGCCTTAAATACATACTTCAGAAAAGTCGTTATTAGTACACTACTGAGAACACCCCATGAAATATCCAAGGGATTGAGTGATAAAAAATTTGTACTGAGTATAGTTAATAGGAAAACGACCCTCAAAATTTTGAACACCAATCAGTCTATTTCGTTCTATTAATTCTAGGGAAACTGCACATGAAATCAACTGTTTACGAATGCATACAACGAAATTTTTGGGGGCGGAGGAAATAGAATTGTCGTAATATTCATTTTTATTATTTAAAGCTAGGCCATATGACGGTGGTTGTCCTCTGCCTCCATCATTAGAAGCAGTTTCGCGCCCCAAATTAAGCAAAATAGAGTTTGCAAATAAAACTTCTGAATACCCAAAGATTATTCTTTTCTTTAATCGATGTGTTTGTGCGTCAGAGCGTGTTCGCCCCGCTTCCAGGTTAAGTCAGATCACAGGCAAACATTCGCATAATGCACCCTATTATACGGATCCTTTAGGGTCAACGGGAAATCGCTCACATCAGTTAAACTTTATTGCTCCTAGCTGCTACCTATGAGTCTGCATCATACTTGTGCTCTGGTCTGTCTTTCCTTTTGACAACCTGAGAGGCTTGGACCACAGAAAAACGGCAGTCTTTTGTTGAAAAAAGCATCTAAATGACCGCGGAAACGGTCCTGGTGTTGGAACTTCTGAAGGTTTAGCTGGACTTATTCGAAAACAATGTGAAAAGGGGTGAAAATTAGTGGAATATGGAAGTTATAGAAAGCTATAGCTATCTTCGGCGAAATATCGTTTCATATATGGCAAAAGTTTTGCAAGTATAAAGTCTGCCGGTCAACGCAAAAAACAAAATCCACGACTTTAAGAAACCACGTACAGGGCGTGACCGATCTGATGAAATGTTGGCCAAAATTCTGAAATGCGTTTTCAAGTAGGAAGGATTACTTGGGTGGGGTTGTAATGCTGCTTATCAAGCAACATACTCCCATGGCATTTCGGACTTGCTAGGATGTCGGCTTTCGAATGCACTTCATTTCGGAGATTGAAAAGCAGTGCATTCAAAAGCTGACATCCTACCGAATCCGAGATATTTTAGGATTACGCCGCAAGATAACCAGTATTGCAACCGCGCCTAAGTAATCCTTCCTAATCGAAAATGCATTTCAGAATTTCAGCCAACATTTCATGAGATCGGTCGCGCACTGTAAAAGCCTGCTAACCCTAGGTAGGGGGACCTTAAATTTAAAACTGGTTTGTCCACGGCTAATAGCCCGTTTACGTGATTCACCTTTAAAGCCTTCTCGCTTTTGTGATTGAGCAGATAGGACTGGTGAGATGGGTTCGCTACCAGGATCACAAACATCCTCGACAAAAAATAAATTTTCCTGCAAGAAATTGAGGAATAATTTTGTTGTGGAGATCCCGCCAACAGGTGCTTATTTTATGCCATAGTTTGTTCGATGAAATTGCAGTTCCAAACGTCTAATACTAATAGACAGTTCTGCGTGTTTCTTTCTAGATGGTCTTCGAATTTTTCATTGACAGCTATGCAAGGATGCACTTTCTGTGCTGTAACGCACATGACATCCAGGCGCCCCGTTCCCTTGTGTGAAAACCTGGTGAGTTGCGCGGGAGGGAGTCAGATCATCTGTGGCAAGCGCAGACGGGTCATTATAACCCTGTCAGCCACCGCGCCCAGTCTTAGCATCAGCTGGCCAACCGACTCGAACAATCGATTTGTGCACGTCAGAGGAAGGCGAGAGTGAATTGACTTGAAAACCTCATCCCCCCGTCATTTTTTCTTTAATATTGACACGATAGAGGTTATGATATATAGGGCCCTCCTCTAACACCTAGTCTGTTGAAGAAATCGGCAAAGGTAGGGTATGTAACCGCCTGGGTGGTTGATGTGTCTCATAGCAGTTTGCCTGGTAGTCGGTCGCGAGATGGGTTATGCAGGAAGCATATTATGACCTCCAATAGCATTATCGATATTAAGGTTGCCTCTTTTTGCTCAAGGTTAGGGTTTGGACAAAGGTGAAAATTGGTGGTAGTTGAGTTATTCCTGGGAATAGGGTTTCCAGGCTTGGGCTATAGTTTGAATTTGGGATGAAGGTTAGGTTAGGGGTTTTATGGTTTGGCTTATGGTTACTGTTACATCCGACTTTTACTTAAATGCTTACAGGCTAAAGATTTCCTGCTGAAGGCATAAACTGTTGTCTTTGAGCAGGAATCCCAAACTTCAGGCGACTAAAACTCTTGTCCCAGCGATTGTGTCTCCTACTTCATGACTGCTTCCTGGGACTCCTCTCTTTGCTTCTCTTGACAGCTATGATGACTGCCTTCCTCTTGGAAAACCTGAAACGTTGAGAGAAATTCTATCAGTACCCAAATTTAAAATCCCATAGAACCCTTCTACTCTAGAACATTCGAGTAAGTGGATATTTTGTTGACGGCATTGCAATGGACTTTTTGCGGACACGACGTCCGTCAGTCCTATGCTCACAATCACCCGAACCGCTTTCTTATCGTCCAGTTGTTTGTGGAATGATTGTCCGCGGGAAATGAGGTTTTCTTCGCCCCGCTGATGCAGACCTCAGTTCTGCCAACCCCACCACACTGTTCGTTTTTTCCTCCTCTGTTTTTGCTACTAACATGGACGTATTAAGGTTAAAAAGGCCAAAATTTATTCGCTCAAAATTCCAGAGTCTGTCGCACAAAGTACTCCAGTAATTGTGCCTCAAACTATGATTTTGTGTAGTGTGTGGCCTGAGTGCGACCCCAAGTATCAAAACTAGAGACGGTGCAATAACAGTATCGTTCTTTGAGGCTTTGCCACCGGAGTTGGAGAAAGTGTGGACTGTACCACTCACCGGGGTCGCATTGAGTGACTAACGGCTGGATGCTATCAGCCTCCCAACCTGGAGTCGAAATGGGTGCGTCATCAGACGTGTGCGCTGAATGAACTCACCTAAGACGCGAAGGCACGTGCAACCGAAACGGCGTTCGTCAAAGTTATGAAGAGCATGAGACGTGAGGATTGTCACGCCTTCTTACACCGAGCCCCACGTCTCTGTTAGTTAACAATGACAGTATAGAATTGGAAACAGGCATGTACAGCAGGATTTGTTGGAGCCAATAAATTTCGTGATGGCTCTTCTACTGCAGCCCGTCTCTGCAGAACATACGTAACGAATGAAAACGCGCAGCAGTATGAATTTGTACATAATGGCAATGCATAAGAGCAAGGTCAAGGTTTAAGGCAATGCGTAATCAAATGAAAAACGTTTCCATAAGCATTATATAGGAAAGAGGGAGACGGAATGTTAACAACAAATCACAGTCACG